>JAFMSR010000484.1:0-49975 GCA_022818135.1 Saxidomus purpurata
GGCAGTTGCTTCGTAGCGTAACTGGCCCTGAAAATGACATTTTTTGAAAGAATAAAATTATACATACATTTTTTAATTAAAAATATGAATCTACACACACTTCTTGAAAATATAGTCCAAAATAAAACTGACAGAAATGAGTTCCAACAATCAGCTGCCTGAATTTACAAGCAAGTCCCCAGTCTTCTATCATATCATATAAATTATCCAAGGTCAGTTACCCATGTTGGACTGTTCTGTTTATGAAGAGGAAAGGAATTGATCAGCTATCAGCATGTGACAATGCTGCATATCATTAGACATAATATATATAAATAAATAAGAGAAACATTTAAATGGTATAAAAAACATTCACTTGAATCTAACTCAAAATTACTGTACAGTTATGAATTGGTATCTCACATATATAGTGATCATGCTTTATTACATCACAACTCAACTTCTGTTCAAATTTTGATAAAGACATGCAGTTTCTTTTTTCATAAAGAAAACTACATTGTATTAACTTGTTTATACCCTTTCATTAGTCTGAATAATGATGTAGGTTAAAGTTGAAGTCAACAGACAAAAAACAACTCACCACCCGGTCCGAGTCAAAAGCCTTGACACGCTGGCTCACTACTGTACCATCAGTAGTGCTAAATAGAATCGCTTCTCTGTAGTTGCCGTCCAATTCAGTTTTCAGCCATACAGGCTTAGCGTCATCTGGGTTACGAATAATGTTTATATCTACAACTGCCTGTGCAGTATTTCCCCTACCATCATCGACCATGATTGTCAGCTGCAAAATTTTATTTTTGTATGTTAGAGACTTTCTGTTTGAAAACTAAAGTTGTGACTTTGTGACATGTATGAATTCAAATTTTCTTGCAATGACAAGAGGGAATAGTGTTTATATAGTTGATGAATTATAGTAAATATTTACAAACACTAATAAGCATAATTTATTTTATGAAAAATTGCTAGTAATTCTAAAAACATCTGAAGTTGCTGATAATTAAAATCAATGACAAAATTGCATTTTAGTTTCAATTTTAGCAAATGTATCAAAACATGATGATGGGATTTAGAGACTGAAATCGTAATATTATATGGTACATACTCTGTAGTCATCCAGAGGTGCAAGTGTGAGCTGTTTGGCTGTCTGGATTTGACCTGTGTTTTCATTCAGTTGAAAGTAGTCTGTGTTATCATTAGTGGGGTTTATCACAGTGTACTTCAATGTGTCCTGTAATTTATTACAAAAATTAGTAATTCATTCTGTAATTTTCAAAACAACAACATTTCTATAACTACACAAAATAATAACATACATCTTATATCGAGTCTATCTTTGTCTCTAGGTAGACTAGGGAAAGGTATAGGGGAAATCACCTAAAAAAAAGATCATGCTGCTAATAATTTAATATGTTGGCATAATTTAACCATCTGAGAAAATATAAAAAACACTAGATATACAGACAAAAAATTATACAACACTGGAAATATCTGTTATGATTTATTTGTTTATGTCATAATGGTGGTTCAGAAAATATCATTACTATTTACTTTTAAGGCTAATTTCTTTTCAACACTAAAATTTTAATAATCTCTTTTTTTACTCATTGTGGTTATTAAACAAATGGATAAAATACACACACACAAATGACATTGCATGCAGTCATGATAAAATTCAC
The DNA here is from genome assembly GCA_022818135.1 of Saxidomus purpurata. NCBI lineage: Eukaryota > Metazoa > Mollusca > Bivalvia > Venerida > Veneridae > Saxidomus > Saxidomus purpurata. Next base: position 1,677 of record JAFMSR010000484.1, read on the forward strand.
ACCATGCACTGTAGCAAACGCAGAACCTTTCAGCCTTGCTAGTGCATAGCAGATCCGCATTTATACAAGGCACACTTATATAGCTGCACACAATAATGAATAAATTACCAAACGCCTGCATTTATTTCAATAGGTTTGATTGCTTATAAAAGCACTACAGCGTACTGCCAAAACTAATTGTATCTGCTAAAATATTGACAAATCTTAAAATCTTGTATTAAAGCTAAGTTATTAAACTAGTCAAAAATTTTGTCTTGCATGGTATACATATATAAGCAAAGGCCAAAATCTACAAGTAGCATACTAAGTCCTTCTAACTGGTATTGATTGACCCCATTTGAGATCTGATTTTCTCGCCCCTCCGCCTTCCACCCCACACACTCAACTCTGCCCAATCAACCCCTACTTCTAAAAATAACTGCAAAAATACCATTTTATTATCAGAAATAAACAAGATCTATACTTAAAATGAAAAAATTGCTCGAACTCGTCCCATGGTCCTTGCAAAATCTCTACATAAATGATATTGTTTCACCTCCGAAACCTCAAACTACGATCTCTAGACCCTTAAAACCTGGTGGTCCCTTCAGATCTATTTCATTGTTGACTAAAATTGATAAAATATTTAACAAGTGACAGATTTTTCAGAAGGGCATGTTGCACTTAAAAACATTAAGGAAAACAGCGTTAGTGATACGTTTTGGCATTTTCTCATTTTAAGCTAAACTAAAATTCAAATCAATAAATAAATTGTGCATTTTATTAGCTTTTCAATGATATAAAACTTCATGAAATATCTTTGGATTTACGAAAATTACAATTGTTAGAAAAACACCACTTACAGTACAATGGAAAAATACGAGCTACCAGCTTCTGCCAACACTAGCTAACATAAATTGTGTAATACTGTATTATGTTTGCAAACATTTTCTCTCCTATTACACATAATAAAATACTTGAAATTTCCGATATGGCATGCATTTTCAGAGAATTTATGAAGACCCGTTACTGGAGGACCTTGATGGCTCAAACTACTTATCCTTCCAACTAAATTGTTGGCCCATTTGAGTTCGAGCAATTAAAGTTTGACTGTATAGGCTATAATAACTTTATACAAAAATCTTAATGATACAAAAAACTATGGATCTAAAATACAAAATAGTAACTATGAAAATTTGAAAGGCTTTGAAAAATAAAACTGGATAAGATATGTAAGCCTTTGGTTGATTTTGGTTCTCTAAGTTTGACACAAGTCAGAAACTATAATATGATGAACTATCTCTACATGGTAAAAAGCCTGCAAATAAAACGCAATTATCTACCAACAGCATAGCTGCAAAAGTAAGGCTTAAAAGTGGAGGTAATAGAATACACATATAATGTATATATATCATAGTATAGCTTCTCTTTTCAACTAAACCTGTCAAATAATTGTTCAGTCTTGGTTACAATCACTTTTTATGGGGCTCATATGCTTGAAAAAATGGACTGAAAACTGACCTATAACCCTGATAGACGTTTGTTACACCAAAACTGTTGTGTTTCCTTAATAAATTTCTGAAATAATTATTCTTCTACAAGAAGGAATAAGATCAAATTAACCACCATTTTCATGGTAAGGCAAAAAAAGTGTTTTGGGTCTCCATGCCAAAAAAGTTTGGCAGGCATGATTTTGCTTTATTAATTTTGCCTTCTTATACTCATAAAACACATGGTCTTTTGATCAGTTTTGGGGCAGGGGGGGGGGGGGGGGGGCTAAGAGGACATGAATTATATGACTGTTCAAGCACAACTGCATTCCTTTCAAAGTAAAAATCAAGAATACCTTACATGGGAAAGAAAGAAAACTAGAAGTTACAATCAAGTATTGACCAAAAAAGTGACTGCCTAAGACTGAGCAATTATCATTAGGTGCCCACGGTTTTAGAACTTCTTTTTACCATATATCTCTAAAAAAGAAATCAATCAGCAATTCATTAAAATGTAGTATGGTTTTATCAATATCAACCCTTACCCAACTGAATTTTTAAAATGGACTTGTCTATCTTTACATTTAGACAGTACCATTAATAGATCAAAGGGGTGATCACTACAATTTCTATAAACTGACTAGCAAATAATGTAGATCATGATCACCAACGGATCACTTGTTACCAGTAGGGTGAGAGTTAAAATAAATCCCTAAATTCAAGGCTTTTAAGATTAAAAAGGCAAACACCCACAGCTTATCTTGCCCCTGGGGCCTGGACCCCCAACCCATTTTTTAAAAAAACACTGATAAGCCAAAGCCTCTATATTTTAGAAAATGTGAAAGATCAATAGTTCCTTTAGAATCAACTCTGATCATTTTGTCAGATCAAACATTGTTCATACATAGATGTATTGATTTACTGTACATTTCAGAGTCTTACTGTACTCCGAGTCTTACTATATATTTTGTTTAAGAGTCATTGTCTGTCAAATGAAATTACAGTTCAGTTTTATCACCCATTTATCACCCAGGTGTACTTCAATAATGAACAAGTGATGTGCTTAAACTGACTTTTTAATTTAGATATTCGATGTTCAAACATACTGTAAAACTCCATCCATCTGTCCATGCTTACTAGCAAAATTTTCCATCAGATAATGGCATCAGATGAAAAATCACAGGTTCATTTTATCAATGAAACATGCGATTCCTGACTGGACTTCAATAGATTTGTTACCTCTACAGTGTGCAAACTAAAATCAAATCCTGTTCCCAAATGTGTGAAAAAAAGAATAAAATATTATGGCTTGCCTAAGTGTAGCATTCTGAACTGAAAACTTGCTACTGACAGCACATTGAAACTTCAAACAAAATTCCACTATTAAACTGGAGTAAAGCTGCGTGATTCAGCTAAAAGACAAAACAAAAGTGGCAACTCAAAGCAGGCAACAGTCGGAGAGACATGTACTTTTTTAAAAACAATTTCTTGAGATGCGTTCAAAACTGAACACCACAGGAAAGTAAGTCCTTACCATAGGTGACCACTTTCAGTGTATTAAGTGAATGGAAATTATGATGGTAGAATTCTTTCAAAGCTTACCCCATCACTGTCCGTTGCGACTACTGATCCAACCACTGATAGAACTGGTACTGATTCATTCACTGAGAAAAAGTAGTTGGAAGATGGTCTGAATACTGGTGCTCCCGGATTTACTACCACATTAACAGTCAATGTCTGGTAGGCCTTGTTGTCAGGGTACGAACTGTCATAAACTTCAACATCAAGCTGTGAATACAAACAAGAACAATCAATTTTTATCTCCTATCTATTCAACAAGTGCTCTGTTTTGAGACTACAATCATTGTGAATCTTCTTCTGATCACACATGTATGTTCTTTTTTCTCTTACATTTGTAATTGGCCAAAGGCAAATGTATTGCTGATTGCCAATAAACTTGAAACTTGTTAATCCAAAGAATCCAGCAAAGTAAGAGTTAACTATAGATTAAACACTTCAAGTAGAGTGGTTGCATGGTAAGGTTCAGGATTCCATCCCCACCTCTGACAAGGCAGAAATGTCCCAAGTCAAGACATATCAATTTCACACTGCTTGTCTTTCTCTTCAAGGTTGATTCCATAAATGAGTGAGTCTCAAAAGCAGTAATCTAAGTTGACATTGAGAATAGATAAATGAGTATAAATGAACTGTAGATTTACAAGATAGTTGTCCATTTTCTCTAATTTCAAGCTTTTGTTTAGCTACATTTAGCAACATTTTCAAATTATTCATCAAATAGTAATAAAAGTATAAACATACAAAACCTTTACACTTGCAATGGAAATAAATGTCAAAATTCAAAGCAATACCTCAAATATGTTAAAAACCAAGCATTACTTATTTGTCATAAAATTTCAAGAATTGGGAATAATTATAAGCTCACAGACATTTTTCATGGTGTTACTTTATCTAAAATATATAACCAGTAAAGGTACAGCAGTACTAGCATTATACATGTATTAGTGTTACAGCTACAACAACAACAGGAAAGCAATGCTGTACACCTGTACCAGTCAGATTGTCAAAGATAACGTAATAAAACACAAAGAAGTTTTCTTTAAAAAAAGGTTCACACATAATTCTGTGTTAATGACTGTAATTGGTACCTACAGTGTAACTGTTTAGTCTATTTAATCCACTGCCTTTTATGTCACGGGCTAAAGTGATCACACCAGTTGAAGAGTTCACAACGAACATGTATGGAGCAGGTGACTTTCCAGTGAGCATGTATATCAAGGTACCCTGTAAATCATAAAGTTCTTGTTTACATATTCATAAGAGCAGCACATGTTGGCCCTTCACTGTTATTTTGATGCCTTAGAAAGTTGTGCAAACTGATTCCCTGGCAGCAGATACACTGAAGCTTGTATGTTAACAATCCGTACAGCAAATAATGATTTAGAGTCTTTTATTATCTTCATTTAAACCATCGGAGAAAGTACTTGCCTATAAAATCAATACTATAAGTGAATAAAGAACTTGAGCTCAGTTGTTGTTCTCAAAAAACCTGAGCTCACAAACAGAGCTATTCTTACAATAGTTGTCCTCGCAAAGAGTTACTCCCTAAAAGAGTAGTACTTACATTGAGGTCAGGATCAAAAGCTTCAAGTTCGTGGACAGTATCTCCCATCTTAGCAGTCTCTTGTAGACTAGGGATGATTATACTGCTTGTAAACACTGGTGCATCATCTTTATCAACATCCACCTGCACTGGGGCTTGTGCAGTCTCCCTATTAACAAGCCGTTGGTCATTTACCTCTACAATGAACTGTAATCGAAGAGAATGTACATGATATTAGTTTATCCTCTGAAAACACAGTTAGATGAATGCTAATTTTTATGATTTTGTGGGTGTTGTAAACCACAAATTTCAAGTTTCCATAAATACTATGTTTTTGCATTTGATTTGTTTTGACTTACCAATATGGAATTTTCTTGAAAACAAGAAAATTTCATGCCTTTCAGCTATCCCTTTCAACCAAGAATTCACATACACATATATTTTAAGCCTTTTTCCTTTGCTGAAGCACATGTTTTCATTGAATTTCATTATTTACAGGTTAGCAGTTTAAAGACCATGCAAACGCATCCTTATGAAATGATTCTCAATTCACAGGGAAGCTGATTAACGGGCTCAAACCCAAACTTCGTAGTTATAAGCTGGCGCATAACCATAACCATGGACGGTTTGTCCTTGAGACCTTATTCAGCTTAGTTCACAAACTTCAAATTGCTTCACCTGGTCCCCAATCTTGTTGTTGAAGTATCTTCAAGGGAATTTGCAAGTTTGATAACTCCTGTGTCTTGGTTGATGACAAAGTAGCGGAGTACAGTGGGATCTCCAACAAGAGCGTAGCGGAGTATATCCTGTTGTAAGAAGAACATTGTAATGCACATTATTTGAACAGTTTCAAGTAATAACCTTACAACAAAAGAATATGTGAAAATGAGAGTATCATGAGCCATTTGTCATTTTAAAATGATGCTAATACTGACCAAGAAATAATCAATGATAAGTAGCAAAATCCTCTGACTAAAAATGTGCAGTGATAAATGGGCACTCTATAAAATGTACTGAACTTTTTAAATATCAGGGCATAAATACCATAAAGTTCCTAATACAAGCCCTTTCAACCACCATAACTCTATGAAGTATCACATTTTGCAAAAGTCAAATTTTACCTTTATTGTGAGACATCAATGTTTGTGAGTTACCAATTAATAGAGCTTTGAAATCCACAATTTAAGTACAATTTAAACTGAACATAATAAAAAATCACAAGAAATTTGCACCTACAAATTCACATTCATTTACACTAATTTATACTGTTTATACCTGATCAAGATCGCCTGCATCTACGTCAAACAGCACTTCATTAACAGGGAAGGTTTCATGAACTGTTCTTACATAGGAGCCAATGGTGAAGATTGGCTTATTAAGATTTCTCCTGACGTAAACGTAGACATTTACGGTAGCTTTGTAGTCTGGTTCACCTGTGTCATAGGCAACTACTTGGAACTGTAAGCAAATCAATTTGCTCATTTTAAAAGGCAGATCATATAAAGTATAATGCTTAATGAAAGCCTTGAAGACATGTAAGATATAACTCACTTGTACATGCAGGCTGTACTGATAAGTGTAACCAAATAACTGGATATTATAAATCATTGTGAAAACCCACTGCACATTATAAATTAATGCAAAAACCTCTCTGTACATTATAAATCAATGTAAAAACCTCTATTTACATTATAATATTATATGAATGTAAAATCCTCTCTTTACATTACAGATCAATGTTAAAGGCTCTCTGTACATACAGATCAATGTAAAACCTCTATGTAAATTATAGATCAATGTTAAAATAAAACTCTCTGTACATTATAGATCAATGTAAAAAAAACTCTCTGTACATTATAAATACATGTAAAGGCTCTCTGTACATATAGATCAACATAAAAACCTCTCTGTACATTATAGATAAATGTAAAAACCTAACTGTACATTATAGATCAGTGTAAAACCCTTTCAAAGGGTGGTAAATGGTAAATTGAAATATATCTTAGTAAAGCCATGCTGTTCTTTAAGCAAAATAGTGCAAACAAATTTTAATTGAGCATGAAACAAAAATCAAGTGATTAAGTATGAAATATATACATACAGTGTAACTTAAATCAATATAGCTGCGCAATGACTGCCTCAATGTCAGCTCACCGGTAGTTCCATTTAACTCAAAGAAAGGATGAAGTCGAACCATCTCGTAATTAGTTGGGCCCTGAAAAAGTAATGCATTTGTTGAATTTGGAAAAGGAATTAAATTTTGTATAGCAATTTGAGGTTATTACATCATTTGGGTTAAATGAAATAAACCTTAAATAACTGTATTGCAAGAAGTTCTTTATACAGGGTAAAAAGAGTACAAATAAATTAGCCCCTCTCCTAAGGGACCTAATTTCATTGGACACGATTTTCCTTTAAGCAGTTTGCTTAAGGGCCAATGTGATTATTATTAATTTGACCAGAATTTACTGTCAGTGTGTTCACTTTTCATAGATCTACAATCTGTTCTTCTTCATCTCTTGGCTGGCAGCTACAGACAATTTCTACTATACATGTTGTTAATGGTTCTACAGTACATGAAAACTTACAATAGGTGCATTGTCAATGGCTCCACTGTACATGAAAACTTACAATAGGTACATTGTCAATGGCTCCACTGTACATGAAAACTTACAATAGGTGCATTGTCAGTGGCTCTAATTATTCCTATTGTGTATCCTACAAGTTCAGTCTCATCCATGAAGAATTCGATCGGATCGCTGACAAACTGAGGTGGGATGTTATCTCTAACTACATTTATTGTCAGTGTTCTTGTGATGCATCTTTGGGGTACACCATCATCACAGGCTTGAAGCTCAAGCTGCATGGATAAACATAACACATGGTAATTATTAGTATAGTAAAGTAATATCCCTTACCAAAAGTAATTTCTAAAATAGACTTTGTCAAATCTTACAGACTAGGACAGTACTAAAAATTGTTCAAAGGTGTCTTCAGTGAAAATTTATAGACTAGTGATTAGTGCAGACCATCATCAGACTGCAGGTTAATTATGATGTGTACTGATCAGAAAGACCAATCCATTTGCTGCAAGCAAAGTAAAAAAATTCTGTTTTTATACTTTTTTTATTTTCAGTAATAGAAATGTATCAGCTTGATCTGTGTACAAGAATAAGTGAAATTCCACATATCCTGTTTTGTTAGATGTGAACTTTCATAGAAAAACAGCCATGGAAAGGGAATGTTTTAAGGGTTTATCTGGCTCACTAGACATTGTTAAGGGCTGCAATGTTCCACCCCAGTACAAACTCTACATGATACAACAAAATTTAAAACAGAACTAAATCAGTAAATGTACTATAATGAAGTTTACCTCAAATGAAGTTATATCGGTATTCAGCACAGATTTTTTCAGCTGAATTATTCCAGTTTCATCATCTATCATGAAGTAATCTGATGGTCCTGATACTGAAGCTCTCACAAATTCTTTCTCGCCCAAAATATTGAATTTAATGTTATCCTGTAAGAAATAGTTTCAAAACATTACAGATTTTGATACAACTCCTGGGAGGTGGGAAAATCAAATACGAAAGTGCATTTATTTGCTATTCTAATATGCCTATGGTATATAATTAAGATATAGTCTCATGACCTTTGACACCAGTGTGACCTTGACACCTTGGTCCAGCAGGCTTGGAACATGGATTCTGCATGTCGCCTTGATGAGATCTCGTTTGACCAAAGTTTCATGAAAATCCTTCTAGGGGTATAGGAGATATGAACCAATTATTTTTGTTTACCACTCTTCTTTTCATAAACAAGTAAACTTTATTCTTACATTGTCTTGTGCATCTGTGGCGTTAACTCTGGTAACGAAGCCAGGGGTTTTCAGATCCTCACGGATACTCTGGTCATCAACAAACAAATTCCATACTGGGATTCCTTGGTTACGTGTGACCTGGATGACCACCGTTTTGAAAGCTTTATTGCGAGGACGTTCGTCATCGTAAGCCTCCACCTCAAGCTTGAAAATACAAAATATATACCGTGCAATAAAACACTGTAACATAACTATATTGCTGCAAGAGACTGAAAGGTGCTAAGTAAAAAGCAAGAGAAAACATTCCCACCAAGGTAGGTAAGTGTAAGTTTATAAACAGTTTTATTACACTTATTATGGTAAATTGACAATCTCTAATGATCACAATGATTCAGTCTACGTGTACTCTTTAAAGATTTAAGAAACTGTTATTCAACCTACTCATCAGAAACTGTACTTTTAAATTTCTAGTATTTCTAGTAAAAGAAAGAATTGTTACAATTGTATCACTTACTACAAACTGAGTTTTATCTCTAAAACCTTCCATCAGGCTGTTCTTGATATATACATCCATTGAGTTTCCATCAAATCTCCAGATATCAAAGTAGTGAGTTCCAAGTGGTGCTCCAGTAAGCTTGAATGTGATCATGGTATCCTGCAGTGACAACATTTTACAAACATATAATAAACTTATATAGCACCTCACACTAAAGCCACCCCTTGAATGATCTAATATTTAACCCTTTTTAATCTTTTACTTGATGTTTAATACCACTTTCAACAGAATTTCAGTTATGTAGAGTTGTATTCAAACCCTGACTGAACTCCAAACCTCTGCAAGAAACATCCATCTCCTTTACATATTAAATAGTCATGCCGACAAAGGGACTTGAACTCATGACCCTCAATTATTGAGAGGTTAAGGGTTCTTAAATCCACAAGGTCAACCACTTGACAAAACAGTAAACCACTTGCATCAATATTCCAAACAGAATCAGCAAGTTAAACATAAAAAAGTTTGTTTCTTTTCATATAAATAGCAAAACAGTATACCTGAAGGTCACTATCTGATGCAGTGATTCTGTTCCCGAAATTTGTGATAGTACTGTTCACTGCATCCCTTTCATTCACGAAAAGTCTGAGTGGGTTTTGACCAGTAAACTGAGTTGGGGAGTCACGAATAACATTTATGTTAACAGTTATTGTTGTTGTTTTCGGAACTGGTATGAAATTATCAGTTGCAGTCACTTGCAGCTGAAATAGGAATAGTAAACATCAATACACTAAATGTTTGAGCACATTTGATGCATTTAATCTACACTTCGAGAGATGCAGTCATTATTTAAAACACAGATGCATAATCGCTTTAAAATCTTACGTTGCAACAATCAGATTATCCGAGTGATTGAATGCTGTCATGCCTAAAAATTCAGAGTTTTATTTCAGTTCTTCTGTCAGCATCATATACTAGTCACAACTTTCTAAGAACCACTGATAACAAAACCAATATACAAATGTAGCAACTTGTAGAAGTATCATCACTAGCATTGTAGATTGGTTATGTTGTTCCTTGAGCCAGTTGCAATATACCAGAAATTCACTGTCAAACAGATGATACCAAAATCACACCATTTCCTGGGTAACTAATAAGTCTATATCGCTGTGGATGGAATGATATTGTTGACTAATTTTCAATCTTTTTTATATACATGTATTTGCAGCTGACTTCCTAGATAAAAATACACATGTATAGACCAAAATATACAAGCAGTTCATAGCCCAAGATAAGTGTACCTGAAAGTTAGGGTGTTATTGGGCTTATCAGTAGAGATGACTTGTTAATCATCTACTTTTTCTACTGACAATTTCACCACACGATCTGGATTTTTTTTTTTTAAAAGAAACAAAAATATGTTTTTAAGGTATAATTTTGTAAACAAAAAAGACAGTATCTAAAAACAAGAATCTATTTAACATGCAATTAGGATCTCAAAAGAAAACTTTGTCTTACCGTGTATCGTGTTCTTTGGTTGACATCGTTTAGAACATCTCCAATTACAGACACTATACCAGACTTTGGATCAACATCAAACAAGCCACTGTTAGCAGAGGAAAATGTAACAGTGTCCTGAAATCCAAAAGAATTACCGGTAACCTTTTTACATACACTATGCAAATGCTGACATATTTACTTGTGTAATCTTTTTTCGTTAACAAGAACATGTTAAGAAGTTTCTGCATATTTGTATGATATTAAATAATCATGATCAATACCAAGTCTTTGGTCACAAGAACTCAAGTCTATTGGCATGGTGCCAAATCAAGTCACATCATCACCAGATGTTGCTTTCTATATCCAACCCAATCTTACAGTATTTAAATAACATACCAGCACGTCTTTGTCTGATGCATAGACTTGTCCTATAGATCTGCTAGCTTTTACTGTCTCATCAATAGTGAACTCGTAAGGTGTCCCGCTAAATATTGGTCCATTCTCATTCCTGGTGACTCTCAAAAACAGTATAGCTGGTACTTGGGCTTCGGGGTATCGTGAGTCATAGGCATGTACTGTTACCTAAAGAACACAGAAAAGATAACCTCCATCAAATGCAAATTATGGCTACCGTGCTGCAATCAAGTTGAGTGTATAATTATTACTGCTTCATAAAATATCCTTTTTAATTAAGTAACACACTGTAAAAAATGGAACAACATATCCCTAAAATTTTCACTAATATTACAGCGAGTCATTTTTTATCCCCTGCCCCTACCTCCACCCCAACTAATCTTGTTTTAAGGCAAACTCAAAATGCAAATAAAGTCATACTTCTTACTGTTACTGCCTTTTAAATCTGCAATGGCCATGTGCAGTACTGTATCATTTATTATTACACATAATGAATGGCCAGAGAATGTTATCCAAGTAATTAATCTTCAACAATAACCAACATATTGTCATTTTGGTAGAAGCAACTTATTTTGCCTTAATAACCAGTGCACATTATGATCAGCCTACATATTCTTTCAGCCTGATCATGATCTGCACTGTTTGCTATTTAGTCAAAAAATTTTCTCTAAATGGTGCTTTCAAATTTGAAATATGGACATGTCTATTTTAGGAATTTACAGGCAGCAGGGTAAGTGTCATGAATGTGGCGACACTTTTCTAGGTGATGCTCAAAGTAAGTTGAGAGATAAATACCGTATAATTAAAGACATTTCTCTGGGACATGTTGAATGACCTTGCAGTCTCTATCACACCATTTGGGCCCAGTCTGAAGTATCCAATTCCATTACCAGTTGGCTGAAGCTCATAAACAATGGATCCCTGAACAAAATCAAACAAACAAAAAAATTACTTATGTATATGTATACTGAAAGTACCCACTGCAATATACTGTAACTATAATATATGCCTACAACAGAAATTCAGTGTGCAATACTGTACACAAAATTTAATGTAGTTTTACATTTGGACCCAAGTAGCAGAACAACATAAAGGTATCATATCATACTTTAAAATCCTAGAAGAAAATGATGTGTTGGCAATAAGACTACTTGGAGAAGAAAAAACGTTTGGCTTTAAGAGAGAGAGAAACAATAGTTACAACAATTCAACACTGACCTCTATGTCCTCAATTATATCTTGATCTACTGCTGTAATGACTTCCACACTTGTTCCAACATCAATATTTTCCGAAATGAACCCCTCAATAACTCCATTAATCTGCTGATTGGTTATCACAGGTGGAAAGTCATCATACTCTACGTTTATTATGATTGTTGCGGTACCAGTCTTCTCCGGATTTCTCTGATCTCTAGCTGTTACAATTGTCTATAAATAAAAAAAAAACTGTATAAAAAATGATTTTCAGTTTAAGCCAAACACAGGATTTATGTACTGCTAATCTATTTTCATTGCTATGGTCTTCTTTCAATTCTCTGTTATATAAAACAGATTCATATCAATTTTCAATAGCAGGTAGGTAAATAAAAAAAAACATACTTCATGGTACAAATCTTATAATATTTGACTCCAAAAATACTTGTTCATTATTATATTTCAGTTTGATATATAAATTTTGTATGTAAGTCATTTGTATGATACAAATGTATATGGATATAAGGAACTCCGAATATAAGGAACAATTTGGACAGTTCCAGAGGAGTTTGTTATAAGTGGAGTTTACTGTACTGATCAATAAAAAACAGTTCTCACCCTGAAAACTTCAGTTCTGTTGTTGCGCAGATTTCCAAGCACATATATTCCACCCTCAAAAGCATCAACATCAAACATTTCTGGTACCCCCTCACCTTCCATTGTATAGTATAACGTATCCTTGAATATTTCAAGAAACAGAATATTTAGGGAAATGTCATTATCAAATACTAAGGGCAGTCTTTCTTTTGTCAATGGTCTTCTAAAATCTAGTGTGAAAAATGATCCCATCTTAGTTAATTTCTATAATTAGTATATATCTATACTTATCCCAACAGGTATTTGCTAAATGAATAACTAATCTTCAGTCAATACCTCTCAAAGAGTTTGAAAAATAAGTAACTATAATAGAAATCTGTTTATTCAAGAGGGCCATCAACAGATCTTACTTCAGGAACATATCAATTTCCTAAATTTACCCTACCACAGTGATTTTCTGCTTTCTGAGAATACCATTACCTGCCATATCAATATGACTTCCCCTGTAATACCATTACCTGCCATATCAATATGACTTCCCCTGTAATACCATTACCTGCCATATCAATATGACTTCCCCTGTAATACCATTACCTGCCATATCAATATGACTTCCCCTGTAATACCATTACCTGCCATATCAATATGACTTCCCCTGTAATACCATTACCTGCCATATCAATATGACTTCCCCTGTAATACCATTACCTGCCATATCAATATGGCTTCCCCTGTAATACCATTACCTGCCATATCAATATGACTTCCCCTGTAATACCATTACCTGCCATATCAATATGGCTTCCCCTGTAATACCATTACCTGCCATATCAATATGACTTCCCCTGTAATACCATTACCTGCCATATCAATATGACTTCCCCTGTAATCTGAGGGTAGTAACCCTTTACCACTGCCATTTTCACTGGTCTGAGAATATAGATTATTCATTTCTTTTACACTAAGAATAAAAAACACTCACCCCATCGAGATCAGTTCCTGCCATCTGGGCAATCATTTCTAACTTATCATGATAGTCTTTAATTGATACAGTTTGGTCTCGTACAAATGGAGTGTAGATGTTACGTTCAACTGTCACATACAAATGTGTCCGGACTTTTTTGTTTGGATATTGGGAATCATAGACTTCGATTTCCACCTGCAAGTCACATGACAATTATTTTAACTTTATTTATTATTTATTATTATTAAACACATTTCAATTGAGGAGTTTTGAGTTCAGTACATAAACTTGGTGAACAAAATTTTAATGCTTTACTTAGAGATTAAATTCAGCAGTTCTGTTATCCCAGGCTGTATTTTGAATATTAAATCCATATTCAGTATCTGCAATCCAGACATAAAAATGTTTTCATTCATTTCATTTTTTGTAAACTTTTGTAATTCATGAGCTATAAATAACTATAAAAGCTTCAATTTTGATCCTTCTAACATTAACTGTACAGCCCTACTTGTGAATAGGGGCCACTGACCAGAAGAGGTTTTGTCAGTCTTTGTTGACAGGACTGGTATTCCATAACAGCTAATAGTGCAAGATTTTCTACCTGCTGGTCTTTTTGTGCAGGGTAGTCTGTATTTGCAAGGGGTTTTTGACACAGGTTTTACTGTATAGCAGAGGCCTTGTAAAACTTGAAACCAGCTTTAACCGGCATGATCAAACAGTCCAAAAGGGTGTCATAGTATTTACCAGTGAAGTAGGAACACATTAATAATTGCCTAGCCTCGGGGTAGTTAAGCTTTGCAGGTGTAATCTCACTGTTACTGGTATACTAGAAAATGTACATGAATGAAGAAGAAAATATTTAATGACTACAGTTCATTTAGGCTAGTGTGAGAGTGATATAATGGAAGGTTAACAACCACTGTATAAACAGGTAGAGCATGCATGCAAGATTTAACCCCCTAAAATTGCCAATGTATTTACTCCCTCCCTGTAAAATTACCCTAAATGTACTTTGCAAAATCTAACATTCTAATTGTTACAACTTACATCATAAAGTGTTGTTGGATATCCAAGAACGCTATTCTGTAACCTTACAATAGCCTTGTTTGTTATTGGATCCCTTGATACGTTGAAGTGGAATGGGGAACGATATGCTCCCACCACTCTATATACAAGATCACCCTGAAAAACACACAGATTGTTTGAAATTTCCAATATGATTATGCATGGCAAGCATCAATGTACACTGCTTTGTGAAATTGTTATTGTATCCCCAATAATGTGTAAAAGTTATAGTTGCCTTTTCTAACACTTCTTGTATCATATATTTGCAATAATAATACATGTCATACATTTGAACAGGTGTCCATGAATTTAAGAGAAATTGTCTATTTTATCTGCAAACGATACATTACATTAATTCTTAACTTCATCTTGACTGCCAAGAATATGGATCAAATGTAAAATGTAACACTTTTTAATGATACATAAAAACTGCTGCCATTCAATTTAGTTCCATTCTGTCTTTTACTATGTGTTGCCTATATTCACTTGTTTGTCTGTTGCTAGCTTCTTCTTCCTCCATTCCCTACCCTCCTTTTTTCTTATTTTTTTCTTTCTTCCTTCCTTCGTTCATTCATTCATATTGTGATTTTATAATAAAAAAAAAAAATCCAAACATTCTTACAGCAAAAGCGTCTGGATCTTCGGCTTCTATGTCACTATATACAATGTAACCAGCTGACTCTAGCTCCGACATGGTGACGGTATAGTTAGCAGCATCAAACACTGGTGCACTGTCTGATACCACCTCTATTATGACTGTTGCAACAACACTTAACTTCAATGGCTGTGGAACAGAATCCTGAGCGACAACTTGGAACTGAAAAGAGTTTGATTTATTTTTATCAAACAAATAATCTTTATACTAAAATAAACTGAATAACCTTTCACTTGGTGATCCTGCAAGTTTTTGTCTTTTCAGTTGTTTGTGTAGTGCCAGATTACAAGGCAGACAGTATTCATCTTCATGTAATTACAACTTCCTTTAGCCGTTTCAGAGAAGAAACATATCCATGTCTCTTAAACAAATCTTCACATGCTGATTAACATTCATGGGGTGTTTCTTGACACTACCTTAAATCCTTTAAGAGTTACACACAACACAAAATGGATGGATTCACCAATGTATGGACAAAGATAAGTCTACATGGGAGGGACTTTAAAATTCATGAAAATATACCACAGTGTGCACATACTTGTTCAACATTTGGCACAGGAATACGATCAGTTTGAAAATGTTTATGTGATAGTCTATGAGACTAACACCAAAACAATGAACAAATGAACCAAACACGATGATCTCAATCTGACCCGTTGTATCCTACTGTATCCCCGACTTAATTTCAAATTTCCAAATCAATATAAATAATGCAAACATGTGGTACTACTGTGAACTTCTTTAAACCTACCGCGAACTGCTAAAACTTGTCACTGAAAATTCTTGTTACATCCAACAAGATATAAAGTCCAAGAAAATGCCATTATCAAGAAAATGCCATTATCACTTTTTCCAAAACTGTAAACCTTCAAGTTCCTTATCTTTAAAAGGAAGAATAATGACAAAAAATCTTTTACCTCATATCTATTGTTTGCTTTAGCATCCGTAAGTAACCTTGAAAGAACAATTCTACCATCCTCTGCATTTAGGAAGAAAGTGCTTGTGTCAATGGCATCCCAGTTATCTCCTTTGGCAAAAGTTACGATATCCTGAAAAAGACAGTTGTTTAAAATGTAAATGCAATCAGAACTTTGAATTATCAAAGCAAATAATGCAGCCTTGTTCAAATGATTCAAAACTCTAGACAGCTATAATCTATGTGTTGATCACAAAATTGTTCTGTCTGTTAATATTTCCACATGCTAGTACCTTCAGACAGTTTTAGAGTCAGTCCTTGAGACAATATTGGTTTTAGGTTCATTTTGCGGAGTTAGTCATTAACCTACCCCATCGTTGTCCGTGGCATTAATGTCGAGAATTGTTGATCCTAGACGCTCTGATTCATCAATCCTGATGAAGTAGTTTGGTGCAGTGGCATCTGTGAACTGAGGAGATTGAGGATTTCTATTCACGTTGAAGGTTGCGGTGGCAGTGGCCTTGTCTTCCGGATAGAAACTATCATATGCGATGATCTCAAACTGTTCAGAAAAAGATTTCCTTCATAAAATTGGAAGTCATTTAAGCAAAAAAATATTAATAAAATGCTAGTTCCTTTTATTTACTTTACAGTAACAAAATTGTACCAATATAGTAATCTTCAGTGGTTTGGTGTATTTAATAAGAACTTTCTGGATATTCCTGTATATCAGACGTGCTTAACAATAATTTGACCATCACAGTAATACATAGTCTGTATAAAACATCAGGAACCTGAGTTGATGCTGAAACAAACACAAATCTCTTACAATATACAGTGTTAGTCGCTAAGAATGACTTAAATTTTCTTGCTGAACCTTGCTGAAAAATAATCAATGTAAACTTTCATGCCCTTAAAAATCAAAAACATATCTTACCAGGTACTGTTGCGTGGAGGATCCATCTGAGCCGATGTTTCTAATAGTGGTGATGGTACCATTGTTCACGTCAATGTCAAAGAAAGAGTTGGACGATCCGAATCCTCCAGTCTTCCCATAAACTATATTTCCCTAAATTGAAAACAAACAACATTCACCGACACAAATTTATATGGACAACTTTCAGTAATATGTAATATTTGTGTAAAAACGTTTAACATAACAGAATTACTGGCTTAGATTTATTGATGACTGATACAGTTTTTGACGTCAATCTTTTAACATGAAAATTGGATAGTTTACTTTGTCTAAGAGTAATTATTTACCCTTAAGTCTGTGTCACGAGCCTCGGTGTCAATCACAAAAGTATTAGCAACTGTATTTCTGTCAATAGTGCGGGCGTATTGTCCAAGGAATGCTGGTGAAAAACGGTTACGTAGAATAGTTATGGTAGCCTGTGCACTTGCACATTTTATGTATGCACCTCGTGAGTCACAAACTCGAAGTGGCAGCTGAAAATATTAAAACGTAAAATTCTTCATAGTTCATACAGGGTGTTTTAACACAACCTTCCATATCAGTACACGGCAATATAACTTTCTGTTCTCAAAATTCCATCTACCTATTTCCTCAGATTTCTTTATTTAATCAAACCCTGCTTAATTTCTAAAATGGACTTGTCCATCTTTCAATCTAGACTGTACCATTTATTCGAAAGGGTTTTTCATCACTGAATATAGAATAGAGCAGATAATGATTGGTCTAAAAATACATACACACCACTGTACTGTTTGAAAGGCAGAAACCCTTAAGGTAACTTGTTACTTTGTGGTGGGAGACATATTATAAAAGAAGAGTGTACCTGGTCAGAACTCTGACTAGACTGCAACAGTGATTTTTTCAGTGTTATTATTCCAGTTGTTGGATTTATGTAGTAAAATTCTGTGACTTGACTAAATGAGTAAGTCAATGCATCCTGAAAATAAAAAAATACTGTACATGTATATTATTGGACGTGAAGGACTTCTGGCGCTGTTAAATTTTCATCACTCATATGTGAAGTGCATGTCACTCGGGCAGAAGGCACATACATTGTAATTGAGTCCAGATGTATCAAAATCAATATTTTCTCTTCATCTTTAAAGTCCTTGTGAAAACCAGAAAAGAAGTGTTTACATATTGTGACAAGTTAATATTATTACAAGTGCTTTATGGGCACTCGGATTGCCTGTAATATACCTGTAAACACTGCAAATCCAGATCATACTGAACCCAGATCATACTGAACCCAGATCATAGTAAATCCTGATCTTACTGTACCTAGATCATAGTAAATCCAGATCATACTGTACCTAGATCATAGTAAATCCTGATCATACTAAACCCAGATTATACCAAATACAGATCATACTGCACCCAGATCATACTGATTTTAAACCATACAGAACCCAGATTATACTGAATTCAGATCATATGGAAAACAGATCAAACTGAATCTAGTTCATACTGAACCCAGATCAGGCATCATCCTGATCAAACTGAATAAAGATAATATGGAACAAGATCATTCTGAATCCACATATTGTTGAATCCAGATCAGACTGAATCAGTGTTCGGGCTGATGTAGATGCACACTGGTTACAAAAGTGTAACATTGGACATTGTCTAGCGCAGTCAATCTGGCATTTCTTTTTTTCCCCATGTCTTGTGGTATGTTCATTGACATTGGCATGATGTGGTAGGCCATTTTTGAGGCTCTGATTGGGGCCAAAAAACTTTAAATAAGCTGTAACTTTTTATTAATCATTTCCGTATTACACAGTATTTTATCTTCTATTGCTTCTGCATTGTAACTAATTTAAGTAATACAAAACATGAAAGCAACTGTTTCCTACTTTTACAATCTCATCTGCAAAATGGTAAGTAAATTTTTAAGAACAAATTTTTAATGAGAGGCAAAAACTTCAACAAACCATACCCCATCACTATCAGTCGCATTAACATCAAGGATGAAATCTCCAGGGCGATGGGTGTCCCAAATAGTTGCAGCCAGGTTGCCGAACTCTAGTATAGTTGGTGGATTTGGGTTTCTTGTAACAGGTATTGTCAGTATATTCTCATCATAACTGTTAGGGTACTCCGAATCAAATACAATCACTCTTAACTGAAAACCATTTCAAAATAAAACAATAGAAAAATGGAAGTGCTCTGAACTGCAAAATCATATGCTACGGTACAAAATGTATTCAAAAGCAGTGAAAATGTATAAAAGGTACTGGTAATTACAAAAACTAGGACTAAATGCATCTAATGCTCCAGTGGGCTAATAACTGATACCCACTACAAGTATGCACATGATTGAAAGCTAGACAAGTTTGTTTTTTTTGTATTTTTTAAAATCAAGATTGTGAAATAACTTTACAAATAATTGTTATAGGGTGTAATATATTTATATATTTAGAAAGGTAATGTACAATACAAAGATATTTGGTCTAAAAACCAATAATTGCCTCAAATACTCACATTATATTCGTCATTAAGACCCTGTCTCAAACCGCTGTCAGCTCTCACATAGACTCCGGCCTCATTGTTATTCACTTCAAGTTCAAAAAGACTTGGTGCAATTCCATCTCCCACAACTTCAAAGGTCAAAGATCCCTGCAAATGTAAATCAGAAACATGGTAACCTAAAGATACATGCTAAACAAATGTCAACTGTCAAGAAGTGCTTACATTCGATGTAGTCAGCTTTTAAAAGTACAATCAACCCTGTCTTAAGCAACCACACTGGGAAGTTGAAATTGTGGTCTCTAAAAGCAGGTGGTCTCTTAATTTGGGATAAATTTCTATCAAGTGAGGAATATGAAGTGGTTGCATATGTCAGGTTGTTGCTAAACTCAAGTGAATGCCAGGGCATGTTTGATTGTATTTTACGTAATTAATCATGGCTCAAGCAATTACAATGACTTTGCACACTGATTTTTTATGGTAGTTTACAGAAAGTTCTTACACTGAAAGAAATAGACATCCTAGTGCCAAACAAAAATGTCATGACACCCTAGTGCCAAGCAAAGATGCCACGTCTCCCTAGTGCCAAGCAAAAATGCCATGACACCCTAGTGCCAAGCAAAAATGTCATGACACCCTAGTGCCAAGCAAAAATGTCATGAAACCTTAGTGCCAAGCATAATGTCATGACACCCTAGTGCCAAGCAAAAAATACCGTGACACCCTAGTGCCAAGCAAAAATGCCATGCCACCCTAGTGCCAAACATAATGTCATGACACACTAGTGCCAAGCAAAAATGCCATGACACCCTAGTGCCAAGCATAATGTCATGACACACTAGTGCCAAGCAAAAATGCCATGACACCTTAGTGCCAAGCATAATGCCATGACACCACATTTTCAAGCAAAAATGACTTGTATGAAATACACATAATTTCTGACCTTTAGATCTTGATCTCTGGCTTGGATGGTGAATAAGGACCCATCAGCATTTGTTCTTGTTTCCAAAATCGCTGGTGCAGTTGTTGGAATATTTGTGAATTGTGGGGCAAAACTGTCTCGTACAACAGTGATCCGGACCTCAGCTGTATCCGTTCTGGGTGGATCTCGTTGGTCAGACGCTTGGATTGTCAGCTACAAATGTAAACATCAACCTTCTTTAACATCAACCTTCTGCCAAATTAACAGATTTTTCACTACAAAGTCTGTGTATCAAGTACAGAAACTACCATTTTACAAGTAATTTAACAAACGAAGTATGTTGTAAAGTGCAATAACTGGTAGGCACATGAATGTACAGAAAAACTAGAAATCAGTTTAAATTTACTAAAAGGTTTTTTCTTAACTTTAGACCATAGCACCTCTTGTTGAACCAATATAATTAGTTTGCATAAACAAAACACTGTACTGATACAAATATTTGGCCTGACCTTACAATTCTTGTGTTACTTTATACTTTGAATTGCCTGGTTTCAAAGAAAGTAAGTACATTATTTTACTTTAAAAGCATTTCTTTTTTGCAAGAAACTGACCATAGTTAATTTCTTTTCAAGTTCAGAAAAAAAATCATAATCATGGAAATTTAATTTTCACCAATTTCATTTTGTGGCTTTTTTCACACTCAAAAGTCAAACTCATTTAATACCCGTCCTTGTCCATAGCCACCGTACACCAAAGGTTGTTAGATATTTCATCAATGAATAATAAAACAAGATTGCTTCAAATTATTCATAATGCATGAAATGTGTATTCGAAGTTGAACTGTAAAATTCAAGGATGGAAGAAAAATTGTGAAAATGTTGTTAACTGAGATTACTTACAGTATAGACTGATGTTGCCTCACCCTCCAGTTTACCAACAACAACAAATTCTCCAGTGTTCGGATTTAAATTGAACTTGTCCACACTGTCACCTCCAGTGATTGTGTATCTAACCTCATCCTGTAATAATAATACCAATACACAATTGTACAGTGAATAATACAATAAAACACATGAACATGGGTACTGTTAAAACATTAATGAGGAATTGTCCTGGATCACAAAGGTCAGCTGACCTTTCATCATAAAATCTCGCCAAATGTTTTACTTCAAAATTACCGTTTCCTATATAAAGTGAAATAAATGTATTTGTTGTTCAGAAATAAAACAATTTCTTTAATCTTCATTGGAGTCAATCCTCAGTCGACATAGACGGCATGACATTGTGTAGTAACTGAGTAAACATGCCATGGGCAATCTTAAAAATGACCTGTGTTTATTGGGTATATCATTCACTCGAAATTAAAAAAAAAAGAATCATGTGTTTCAACATCCTGTTTTATAATAAAGTAGGTTATTTGGTAGGTTAAAGTCTGAACCTATCTAATGACGGGGATAAAAATGTACAAACAAAGAAGTTTATCATGCGATTATATAGTAGGTTTATTTATATTTGTTTTTCTTTCCCACTTAAAAAATTGCCAGACATGATGATTCAGCCATATATGCAGACTGCAGATTCTATACTTACACCATCAGCATCAGTAGCAAGAATGGCAATTGACAGAGGATTAATATATCTGTCTTTTTCTGACATTTGTCCTGGGTACACATCCTCAGTGAACACCGGTGGATTCAAGTTTCGTCTCACTGTTATACGCACTGAAGCAGTTGCTGTCTGGATAACACCAACTTCATTCTTTGTTGCAATGACTGTCAACTGGAAGGTTAGGTCAGCATTTTTCAACCATGTTTTACATATTCTTACTACCATATGTACAATAACACCATTAGTAAGGCACTAAATTTTGTTTATTTCAATTGTCAACTGATCTATGAATGTAATGGTGGGATTCCAATGAAAATCATTCAACATTAAAATTTTATAAGAATTCTGCAAAGCCAATGCTAATGCCCATGCATTTATAAGGATTCAAAGTACAGTTAAACTAAAGTAAGGATTCAAAGTACAGTTAAACTTAAGTAAGGATTCAAAGGACAGTTAAACTAAAACAAGGATTCAGATGGTTCATGTTTTGGACTGTGTCATGGCGCAACACTTGATATAGCTGTCTTTCTCACACTCTAGTCTTTTCTACTTGTCTGAGAGTTGATCAGTACAAACTGCCAATCAGGATTTAAATCATTTAATCATATAGGAAACATCCTAGTGTTCTTAATTCTTCAGCACTGGCAAGGTTTCCACATGTTTCTTACCTCATAAAACGGCCTTTCACGATCGTTATCAGTGGTCAGGTCACTTTTCACAAGGATATCACCTGTAGAGTCAATTTTAAAGAACAAGGTACCAATGGATCCTTCTGCAAACTTGTATTCGATATTTGCCTGAAAATAAGACATACATTGATTAGTTTTCAATCAACTGTCTAGTTATCAACAGTGATCATATTCATCCATATAGAAGGTCTTAGATCTATCAAATAAATCGCAGTCGGGTATCTCTTAGCCCTCACACTGCTCCATGTCTAAAATGGCCTTGTCCATCTTTCAATTTGGACTTCACCGATAGTTGTTCAAAGGGGTGCAAAATGTAAAAACAGACTGCTTAAATAGATATAATTTGGGACTAGCCTATTTTTTCACTTGTATGCAAGTAGTCCCTTGTGATAATTTCATCTCTTTTCGAACGAAAACCATTTCAATTCACTGAACATGTCACACGAGTTGGTTCGTAATATTTTACTTAATATAAATCCTTGAAGTCATGACATACATTCCGTACTTGAAACCAAACTTACCCCTGGGAAAGCTCTTGGTTGGCCAACTACACTATCAATAGCTCTACTTTCATCAATATCGTATGCGTAATCCTGTGATGAAAATGCAAGAGTCCCATCCACACGATCAATGACAATTTTTATGTCAATAAAACTGGACTTCATTGGTTCACCTCTATCCCTTGCAAAGGCTCTCAGCTGTAAATGAAAAAATGAACTATGTTTAAACATTTAGGTTTTTTTTTTTAATGGACTAACAGTTACTGTTCATAGGTGTCATCACTGAAAATTTGCTGACTGAATACCAAACAGTGGCCATCCACGATCAGACTTCATTGAAATGCACACTCTATGTAATAAGATCAGTAGAAACAAAATTGGGTCAAAAGCAAATGATCTTGAAAACAAGCTAATCAAAACAACAGTAAAACCTTTGCCTAACATTTTTCGTTCATTTTCCTTTGATTATGTGGAAGGTTTCCTTATCATTCAATCAAATAGTGTTCACTACAACAAAGAAAATCAAAGCTATTTACCTTCAAAAGTTCATACAACAATTTTAGTTCAGAATTTGTGTTTAGATAAGAGATTCAAAGATATACTCACAAGAAGTTCATCATTTGGTATAGTGGCAGTAAGCACTGATTTAGTGAGCAGAAGCCTTCCGTCAGGGAACAGTTCAAAGTAACCAGAATGACCACTACCATTATTCCTGTCCGTGAGACTAAAGTCAAACTGATTATTTGGTGCCTGAAATAAATACAGCAAAGTTAATCATTATAGAAATTCCACTTGAGAAGGTGATTAAATAAAGGTCTACTCGGAAACCATTTAAATGTACATGTGCTGGTCTATCCATGAATGTAACAGCCACACTCTTTACTCTAATTTCTATTAGATTTCTATCAGAAACTGGCTTTGCTTTGGAAAACATTTTGCTTGTAATATCTACAATGACATCTTGCCTCCTATTATTAGTACATGTATATGGTCCTTGGTTTAAGTACCAGCATCCACAAGCAACCGACTTGTTTCTGGCAAGATCCAATTAATACTGTTGCAATAATTAACCACAATGTGCTAAACCTTTCATATAGAATATCAACTGTTTCTCTTGATTTAATACCTGTTTTATTGATATTTCAGTCCTTTGCTAATGGGCAGTATACCTAACCCATGTTATAGTGGACAGTATACCTAACCCATGTTATAGTGGGCAGTATACCTAACCCATGTTATAGTGAGCAGTATACTAACCAATGTTATAGTGGGCAGTATACCTAACCAATGTTATAGTGGGCAGTATACCTAACCCATGTTATAGTGAGCAGTATACTAACCAATGTTATAGTGGGCAGTATACCTAACCCATGTTATAGTGAGCAGTATACTAACCAATGTTATAGTGGGCAGTATACCTAACCAATGTTATAATGGGCAGTATACCTAACCCATGTTATAGTGAGCAGTATACTAACCAATGTTATAGTGGGCAGTATACCTAACCAATGTTATAATGGGCAGTATACCTAACCCATGTTATAGTGGGCAGTATACCTAACCCATGTTATAGTGAGCAGTATACTAACCAATGTTATAGTGGGCAGTATACCTAACCCATGTTATAGTGAGCAGTATACTAACCAATGTTATAGTGGGCAGTATACCTAACCAATGTTATAATGGGCAGTATACCTAACCCATGTTATAGTGAGCAGTATACCTAACCCATGTTATAGTGAGCAGTATACCTAACCAATGTAATAGTGGACAGTATACCTAACCCATGTTATAGTGAGCAGTATACCTAACCTATGTTATAGTGAGCAGTATACCTAACCCATGTTATAGTGAGCAGTATACCTAACCAATGTTATAGTGGGCAGTATACCTAACCAATGTTATAGTGAGCAGTATACTTAACCCATGTTATAGTGAGCAGTATACTAACCAATGTTATAGTGGACAGTATACCTAACCAATGTTAGAGTGGGCAGTATACCTAACCCATGTTATAGTGAGCAGTATACCTAACCAATGTTATAGTGGACAGTATACCTAACCCATGTTATAGTGGAAAGTATACTTAACCAAAGTTATAGTGGGAAGTATACCTAACCAATGTTATAGTGGACAGTATCCCTAACCCATGTTATAGTGGACAGTATACCTAACCAATGTTATAGTGAGCAGTATACCTAACCCATGTTATAGTGGACAGTATACCTAACCCATGTTATAGTGGACAGTATACCTAACCAATGTTACAGTGGGCAGTACACCTAACCAATGTTATAGTGGAAAGTATACTTAACCAATGTTATAGTGGGAAGTATACCTAACCAATATTATAGTGAGCAGTATACCTTACCAATGTTATAGTGGGAAGTATACCTAACCAATGTTATAGTGGACAGTATACCTAACCCATGTTATAGTGGGCAGTATACCTAACCAATATTATAGTGAGCAGTATACCTTACCAATGTTATAGTGGACAGTATACCTAACCAATGTTATAGTGGGAAGTATACCTAACCAATATTATAGTGAGCAGTATACCTTACCAATGTTATAGTGGACAGTATACCTAACCAATGTTATAGTGGACAGTATACCTAACCAATGTTATAGGGGGCAGTATACCTAACCAATGTTATAATGGGCAGTATACCTAACCAATGTTATAGTGGGCAGTATACCTAACCAATGTTATAGTGGGCAGTATACCTAACCAATGTTCAGTATACCAAGGACAAGTACAAGAATTCTATCCTCCATAATAAACTGACACCTTACCACACTGGGAGTCACAATGGTAGCTGGCATTAGATACCTTAAGTTGGAGATATTAACCACAAAGTGTGGTAACATTCATTGTGGTAGAAGGAACTGATTGGTAATCTTCAACTTACATAAAGGTCACCGTCTGTTGCCCGCAAAGTTAGTATTTCTGTGCCTGCAGATGTGCTCTCCGGAATTACATCTTCAATGTCTCGATTGTTGTTTTCAAACACAGGGGGGACAGTATTTTTCTCAACAAACACATTCAGAGTGACATAGTCTGTGAGACCTGGTGCATCTTTCACCTCCAGTAGCAGCTACAAGAAAAAATACATAACTTAATGGGTCACTTTTTCAAAATCCTTTTTCTCATTTCCAATGTCATGTACTTACTGAATATGTTAACATACTGTTATAAACAAGAACTGCCCTTCACAAGTGACAAATGTCCAAGTGTTGTTTCAAAGTCTGTGACCTTGACCTTCAAGGTGTGGACCCAATATCTGCACACTTTAACTCTGTGTGCTGAATGTTTGCATCAATTTTTTTAAAAATCCATCAATGTATAATTGGACATGAACATGTGCATAAAAACAGGATTCAAAAATGTCTGACCTACAAGTGTGACAATGACCTTCAAAGTAAGGCTGTGGGACACATGACATATCATCTCATTTGCTCAACAATATTGTGGCAATTATTTCAAAAACCTTCTATGCATGACAGAGTTACCATTAGTATGCAAGATTCCAAGACCTTCAAACTCTTAAGTGTGACCTTGATATTTGAGGTAAGGTCATGGGTCTTCCATGTATTGAACATTTGTGCCAAATTATTTTGAAATCCTATGATGCATGTGCTGAACACATGTGCCATGTTATTAGAAAATCCTTTCAAGCATGATACTGTTACAGCCTGGACACAGAAAAATGAAAGGACAGACACACAGATGGATGGACAGTGCAATTTTAATATGCCAACCTTTGGGGGCATTAAAGAACATGTACATCAAATTCAAAAAGATGATTTTGATACAATGTACTGTTTTACCTTTACCCTGCTTAACTTATTTACAGGACTTCAGCATCTTTCTAACTGGACAGAAACATTCATGCATGTAATAGTCCAAAGGTTTCATCACCGGAAATTTACCTGTTTAACAACAGTGTAGATAATGATCAGAATGCATAGATGTACAGGCTGATCATAACATGCACTTGTTGCAAAGGCAAAATCACTTACCACCAGCATGGTAAAAGTTCAATCTCACCTAAACATTTACCATAAACTTTTTAATTGCAACCTTCAATAAACCATCTGCAATGTTGACCTTTAGATATATCAACTGTCATGTTTGCAGATCCTTAGCAAAAATGTGTTCTCCCCAAACAACAGTCAGAGACAGGGATCATGAAAGAAATGCCTTGCTTTCAATTTTACAAAATAAAAATACAAGAAAACAAATTTTAAGAATCCAATTGATATATATTTAATATATTACTCACATTGTAACGTATGTCATCTAGTGTAGCCAAGTTGATGCCTGGCTTAGTAATCACAACTCCGTTTTCTGTGATGTCAAACACACTTTGTGCAACTGAATCTCCAACAATGGAGTAAGTTAATCCTCTGAACTCAACCTGAAATAAAAATGTGAACAACTTTGTAAACTGAATCCTAATACAGCCTGAAACTTTTTCACACCCTTGAATACAGTTTGCACAACTCAAGCATTTACAATACAGAAAAACCCTGTCTTATCCAAACCCTTCAGCAATCAGGACCACATGCCCCTGCTTGCTAAAGCATGGATAGGAAAATGATTTCACTTTTGAGTGATATACTGGTTAGTAAATCACAGTGTGTAGTTTAGATGCATAGTAACATAATCAGACTAAAGGTCAGAGTGATTAATTAAAAGGATCTGAATGACAAACCATGATATAGTAACCAGTATATCATGTAAAAGTAAAATCTATTTCTATTCCAACATGTTTACTTGGATTTATTGAATTAATTTATTACGCAAAGCTGAGTGATGTTCCATGTCGTTGGACAACACAAAAACATATTGATTGCTCCATAAATTTAACTCCCCATATCTATATAATTGTGGCATTACATGCAGTTTACTGTTCTGAAAAGAACCCTGTTTGATATTAAATTTCATTTCATGTTTTTCACCAGTGTACGGTAATATAACGGCATATTTTATCAAGACCAGCCCAAATGTTTTCAAGGAATTCATCAGCATTTATCAGTGAACAGTCTG
The DNA here is from genome assembly GCA_022818135.1 of Saxidomus purpurata. Taxonomy (NCBI): domain Eukaryota; kingdom Metazoa; phylum Mollusca; class Bivalvia; order Venerida; family Veneridae; genus Saxidomus; species Saxidomus purpurata. The sequence continues at coordinate 30,105 of JAFMSR010000484.1, forward strand.
GCATCAAGGAGCAGAGGGCTTAATACTGTGTTGGGTTTAAAATATTGATCATGTCATGTGTATACATAAAGCGCGGACAATGTCCCATATAATTGTAAACATCACATAATATTTATATATCTCAAAATTGTGATACTACCATATTGTATGTCACACTCAAATCTTTGATTGTGTATACATGACAAATGGCAATAGTTTTAGAATTAGTGTAGAAAGTAAATTTCAAGTTTTCTCAAAAAGTTATATTAAATGCAAAATTGTTCAACTTTTACTGTCACATACACTTTTTACTAGTCCATTCTTTTCCATGTCCTAAGGACTCTCTGTAATAATGTCAAATAAAACACAAACATCTGAGACATCATTCCTACAACAATGTTCAAATATCAAGCAATAAAGAACATTCAGAACATGTTAAAACATAAGTGACTTACATCAGTATCCACGTCTTGCACCGTTGTCCGGAACACAACGCCTTCCGGCTGAAGGTCCATAGAGATTCCACCCGCTTCATACGTTTTCACACCGTCCAAGTTTACAAACCGTGGTGCTGTATTACGAACAACTGTCACTTCAACTTGGGCCGACTGTGGCGAGTGATTAACGGGAACCCCTCTATCAGTAGCATTAATATAGACCTGTAAAATCAATTCATTTTGTCTGAGAAACACAAACATCTTTTAATAAACAGTCAAAAAACAATGTGCATGTCTGCAATGAAAGCACACTAATTGCAACTGACTATAAACCCCAAATTAAAATTACAAGAAGACTAGTTCCAGTACAAATGATCTTCTATCTGACTAGTGAGTGACTGATAAACTGTTGTAAAAGCTTTTGTCCATAAACACTGCTCAAAGGACTTCTCCTGATAATTTCAGGGGCTTTAACTCTGTCTGTCGGCTATAAAGTCTTCCGGTGACACAAGTTGTATCAATGCAGTTGTGGGAGGAGTCTTGATGACCCTGTAACCTTTAAAGAACACATATTCCGAGATTCAAAAATGTTATACTTACTGTGAAGACGTTATCGTTGTTCGGATATTCCGTCATTGATTTTCTCAAGGATAGGGTGCCTAGGTCGCCGGTAATATCATCAGATACGCGTCCAACTTGGAAGAAGTCAGCAATGAGGGCATTGTTGAGAACATCATTAAGGTGGTAATCTATATCATTGTTGGGCGACTGGAATATCAACAAAAACATTTTGTAAAACGTTTGTTTTAAAACATCGGTAAGAGTAACCTGACAATACATTCTGACATACATGTATGTATTAAGTATTCCAACATAATGATCTGAACAAATATTCTAGCATATTGTTGTGAAATATCAATAAAATATTTCAACATACTTAGTATTCAAACTGTAAAAAAATATGCCCCTCCCATTTGTGGTAAATGTGCTTGTAATCCAAACAATCAATGTTAGCATTACCCGTCTTGAGAAAGCATAATAAAAACTCTGCATTGCAACTATTTCAGGTCTTCAAACTTCTGATTTTAAAGATGGAAAATTAAGATATATATATTAACAAGAGCTGTCAGTAGGACAGCGCGCTCGACTTTTTTAGTGCTTGCCAATAAAACAAAACTTTGACAGTTAAGGGCACACAAGACTTTAACTACTTTAACTAAGAATTTCTAAGTACAAATCAAGAACCATTTTCACAGAGTTATATTCTCTTGCTTACAGATAGGTCTCATGATGGTTCATAAGTACTCTAACTTTCAAAGTAATATCTCAAATGGTTAAGTCAACAAGTGGACCCGAGTTTCTAAGTCAAAAAGGGCCATAATTCATATAAAATCCTTTGACAGAATTACCTTCTCCTGCCCATGTTTTGGGATCATGATGGTAAATAAGTATTCCAACTTTCAAAGTAATATCTCGAACGTTTAGTCAAAAAGTGGACTGGTACGAAAAACTTAACCAAGATTCTAAGTTGATAAAGGGCCTTAATTTTTAAAACAAATCCCTGACAGAGTTACCTTCTCTTGCCTACAGATAGGGGTAATGATGTAAACAAGCATTCAAAGTTTCAAAGCATATCTCAAAGGGTTAGGCAATAAGTGGATTTTACCCATATTCAATGTATTTTCTAAGTAAAAAGGGGCATAATTCTGTCAAAAATCTTGACAGAAATATGTACTCTTGTCTGTTGATGTAGGTCTGATGGTAAACAAGTATGGTTAGTTTCAAAGCAATACCTCCAATGGTTTTGAAATAAAGTGAGGTGGTACGAAAAACTTAACCAAGCTCAATACCTTTCTAAGTCAAAAAGGGCCATAATTCTGTCAAAAATCTTGACAGAGTTATGTACTCTTGTCTGTAGATGGAGGTTATGATGGTAAACAGTATGGTAAGTTTCAAAGCCATACCTCTAATACTTTTGAAATAAAGTGGGGTGGTAAAAACTTAACCAAGGTGTGCCACCCCCCCCCCAACCCCGCCCCCCGACGCCCCCCCGGCAGTAGGATAGCTCCCCTTTTCATAGAAAAGTCGAGCTAAAAAAAGGGAATGTACCTCCTCATCAACATCAAGGGCTGTAACTCTAATCAGTGGAACACCGGTCGCTTGTATTTCCAGTATACGCGTAGAGTAGAATCTGTTCTGGAAATCTGGGGCATTCCTGTTCCTTCTGATGTTTAATACAAGAAGTTCAGTGTCTGTTCTCTCTGGGCTACCATTATCATAGGCTTCAACTCTCAGCTGTTGAATGTTAAAGAACTTATTAGTGTTGTTTTTTCTACTTTCTCTTAATTTGTTTAATACACTTGAGAAGTATGAATGACTTCACACTACAGAATGGAATTATTCACAGAAATGTTGTGCATTTATTTTGTGGATGTGGGGGAGGGGTGTTTAAGTTCCCTGCCATTTTCCACAGCTTTTCAGTTTCTTACCTTTAATCTGTTAATATGCACTATCATGACTATGAACATCTTGGCTTAAATCTATTAACATGAACTATGGACTTCTTAGATTATGTAAATCTATAGACATCTTAGTTTAAATCTATTTACATGTATTATGATCATGAACTATGGACATCTTTGATTATGTAAATATATGGACATCTTCACTTCAATCTATCAACATGAACTATGGACATCTTAGCTTAAATCTAACCTTAGATATTGACAGGAGTATAATATTAAGAAGAATGAGATGATGCTGTAGCTGAAAGGTTTATTTTGGTCTGGTACAGGTTTAGTTCCAGTATCACACCGATATGAAAACACTGCATTTAGAAACTGAGATTACAGACTGACCTTAGCTATTTAACAACTTACCTGCATCCTGTCAAAAGTAGTGTCTGTGTCTAATGGGTTCCTTAGGAAAATATTTCCACTATTGTCAATTTCAAAGTAGGTCTGTGCTGCATCATCTCCAAGAAGTCTGAATCTCACATTGTTAAATAATGGCTATAAATAAACAGAAGTTGGAATGTCACATTATTAAATAGTGGCTATAAATAAATAGAAGTTGGAATGTCACATTATTAAATAGTGGCTATAAATAAATAGAAGTTGGAATGTCACATTGTTAAATAGTGGCTGTAAATAAATAGAAATTGGAATGTCACATTGTTAATAGTGGCTATAAATAAATAGAAGTTTGAATGTCAAATTGTTAAATAGTGACCATAAATAAATAGAATTTTGAATGTCAATGTTAAATAGAAGCAAATAATAAACAGAAATTTGAATATCACAATGTAATACAGTGGCTATAAATAAATAGCCAATGAAAGGTGACAGTGATTTCAAGTGGGAGATTCTTACCACTGCATGTACCACTTCAGTGGTTAAATATTGCAAAGACTCAGTAAATACCCATTAACTGAGAGCATCAGTATAACAGTGTATACTACATAATAACCATGATAATGCAACTCACTAGTCGATGCTTTTAAAATAAATACTATATAATTTATAGTGTATCAGCATCAGAAAAAAAGAAATTGTCTATATAAATTACAAACTGATACTTACGTTGGTATCATTGTCACGAGCTTGTACTTGGAATACAGAAAAGTTGGGATCAAACGTCTGTGTCACCTGGCGATTTTCATTAATATCAATTTCAGCGTACAAGTTGAGAATTTCTGGTGGGAACCTGTTACGTTGGACATTCACTGTGACCTTACCCCTGGTTGATTTTCTTGGATCTCCAAGATCGAAAGCATTCATATCAACCTGTTACATGACAAAAAGCTTTACTTTAACTTGGAACAAAAACAAAATTTTAAATACAGTTTAACCAATGGTGTTTCTTCAAAGGATCGGTTGTTTGAGCCTCCAGGTCCGCCAGAAATCATACAAAAATGGCCATATTAGGAGTTTTGCCGGGACCATCAGCCGAGCGCAAGTGATCGATTGTATTTGAGTGAAGGATATTTGAGGGAACAAAGTTTAACTGTAAAAGTATTTGCTTAAAATCTTAGAACTGTTAAGTATGATGATTTACAAATCATATTAATTTTCAAATTTCATCACTTTTTTTGAAGCAATCATTTGAGAGAAAAAAAACAAAACACAAAAGTTTACTAAAATCTTCAATCTGCCCAGTACATCTACCAAAACAAATAGTGACTTTAAAACATAAATTGCAATGGCACTCACTTCATATGTATCCTGTGTGAGTCCAAGTTGACTAATTTTCAGGAACAACTGACCCGTGGCTGGTGTAACATCAAACAAATTTTGGAACGAAATCACCTCATAGTTCACAGTTCTGTGGGGGATCTATAAAGAAAAAAGAACTGAATTACAAGAGATCTGCAGCAACATAAAATGTCAAACGACTTTCCTTTCCTATCAAAACTCAATGTTGTTAAGGACAAATAGTGCACAGAAGTGCAGAATTTTTCACATTTTATTTATTCTAATTGTATTCTAATTGTCTCTCAAGTTATACCTTTTTTTAAATTGAAAAGTCTGAGTAATTTATAACAGCCTTGCAAGCACCAAGTACCACCCACCTTATCATCCCGGTCAATGGCAGATACTGTGAAGAAAGGATCATTTGGCCGCAACTGCTCATCTATTGTTGTCTCATATTCAAATATTGATCCTGAAACAATTTAAGGAAACACTATAAAGAAAGAACAAAGACATAATACAAAATACAATTAAGGACAAACAATAAATCTCAATTTATAATTATCTATAAATCATATGATTTTTTCAAATTTCAACATAGGTGAATGCAGAGAGAGAGGGAGAGCAAGCAAGACTACATTGCCAATGTACCTGGTAAAGTGTTTTGCCATTCTGGAGCAAACAAGTTTCTGTTGACATTGACTGTAATAACGGCAGTAGCTGAACAACTTGTTGGTCCACCGTCTGATACTTCAACACTCACCTACAAATTACATGAATTGTATATAAATAACACTTTCTATTATCTTAAGTAACAATTTCAAACAAATTTACTTGAGTTGCATTTCTTGCTAGGTTATGGATCCTTCACCCTGTTGGTGACAAATTATTCTGCTTTTGTAACTATTGTAGATCATGATCAGCCTGCAAATCAATGCAGTCTCGTTTTGCTTTTCAGTAAGTATTTTCAGTGGGTAATGAAAAATTAATTGTAAAGTCAAAATTGAATGATGGACTAGTCCACTTTATAAAATATAGCAGGGAACCAAATTTAGCAGAGAATTGGTTAAAAAGTATTAAAGGAAATTTAATTTTTGGAAATAATTTCTCAGCTTATAATAAAAATTAATTCCACTGCAAGCTATTGCAGCAGAAAACAAGGAGCTACGTTACCATGTATGTGAGGTCATCATCTGAGAACAGGTTTGAAAGTGTTCGCACTTCACCAGTAATCTCGTTAACCGAGAACAAAGCACCAATGTTGTTGTTGTTGTTGTCCACCAGTTGGTATGTATGATTTCCAAAAAGAATGTCCTAGAAGAAAAACACAAACACTGGTTTTGTATGAACACTAAAAAAAATTAATTCATAAACGGACTCCTCCATTGAGAGACAGACATTGTAAATCTCTAAATATGAAAAGAAAATAGAGAAAATTTCTGACACAATCAAGCTAAAACAATTTAGTTTAGACTAAATAAACTTACACTTGGGTCAACATCTTGAACATACGTAGACAATGTGATAAGAGACTGCGAGGTCCTGCTCTCGTCTATAGCTGGTATTGCTGGAACATTGACAAACTGAGGGCATCCGTCATTCCTGATCACTTGGATCTCAATCCTCGCCTGGGCGCTCGATAATCCATCAGAGGCTCCATTTTTGTCGATCGCAACTGCATTCAACTTTAAAAAAAAAAATTTGCTGGTCACAAAGTATCACTTGCAACAATGTTTTCACAGAAAAAAACCTTCCGATTTGGTTTTAAAATGTTATAGATTTGTTTCTCTGTCAATTCAAAGTTTTGTTAATACATGTTTATACCTGAAAAGTTAAGCACCCCCCGGAAGTCATTTAGTGACATATCTTAGTGCATATATCTACAACCTAAAGAAATGGACTGTTTCATGAACATTTAGCTTTGATAATTTACATTCTCGTACAGTATTTATCAACTATGTATTTACCACATATAGTTTTCGTTTTGATTGGTCCTCGTACAATGGTGCCTTGACAAAGACTCTTCCATCTGAACTTAGTTCAAAGAATTGTTCTCCAACAGTTGTACCTCGGCTCTCAAACACAAACTGGTTCCAAGGTGACTGAAATGTTCACAATAAAAATAGTGTCTGAAAAAACTGTCACATGAAAATAGGAATATCTGTAAACATCACGAAATATCTTATGTCATCCATCTTCATTCTCTAAATAAAAAAGGTGTAACAGTGGGAACAGAGCTAAGGCTGCAATGATATACATGAACTGGTGTTACCAATCTTTTCCATGTGGGCATGCATTATGTTATTACATGCAAAACGTAACGAAAGGATCAATACGTATAATGCGCGCAATTGTCATTTTTTTTCACATGGTTAATAAAATGCTTATTGAATAATTCACATAAACCAATGCAATGCTATATAAAACATGTTTGGTTTTCATACCTTTGTGTCATTATCTGAGGCAATGATTCTGTTAACCTCTGTGCCCATGATTATGTCTTCACTTATAACCCACCGGTATAACAGCTGGTCATGTTTAGGAGCATTCAGATTCCTGCTGACTTTCACAGTTAGAACCTCAGTGTCCATCTTTGGCAATGGTCCTTTATCAGTGGCAGTAACGTACAGCTATAAATAGATTGAATCAAGAACATGGTTTATTTTTGTCCATGAGGAATAACTAATATACCACAATTGCTATTTAAGTTTAATGAGCTATAAGCAAACTTGTGGTATTATTAAAAATTATGTTCAAAAGTTACAACTGATAATTGATGTCTCTCTCTCTCCTGGCTAAAGCCTAAGTTTCCATCAGGGTTGGTGTTCTGGGAATTAATAATATAAAGAAGAGAACTTGTTTTGCAGTTGAGTTAAAATGACTTAGTATAAATTATAGTATAGACAAACCTGTATTAATCACCATAAATCAAGTTAAAATACATCTGGACCAGATTCAATACAGATCAGCCAGGTGTACAGTGAAACCGGTCCTAACCAGCTACAAAAGACATTTTGATCATCTTGGTTAAAGGCTGGTTGCTGGTTAAACCAGCTTTGCCATTAAACATTATGTGTTCCCCAAACAAGAAGACTGTGCTGGTAAAGGTCATTTTACATAAAAACTAAGGTCCAAATAAGACACATTATACTGTAGTTTGCACCTATATTCTGTGGCAGACCCCTTCAGTTTGTTACCCTCTTTCACTTACATAATAAATCTCCTGTGTATGAGCAGTGTATGTTGCCTTTGTAGAAATCCTTCCAGTGTTCGGATCAATGCTGAAGTAAGATATCTGGGGAATCTCCTTCAAACTGTACGTTATATCTCCAAATGGTTCCTAAAAGAGTAAGTAAAACGTGACATAATAAACCACAAACTGGTGCAACGTCAGGACAACCTATGTTTTCCCCATTTTCAGGTGAAAAGCTACTTTTTGTCAATATTCTGTTAAAAATAGTTTCAAAACTGTCTGTTTTAATTCAGTAATTACTCACTTTGCACAAATATTTTATCAAGATTGTAATTATAGCAGTGTTCCACAATAAAAAAAATGTCTCCTCTTCTTTTTAAATCACACTGAATGCTCAAACATTGGTTTTTGTATGACATGGGTTAGAAAACAACAAAATATACAACAATTTGCTCATACAGTGGTATCCCGATCAGTTGCAAGAGCATCATAGACACTTGCATCAGCACCAAGGTCTTCTCGGATCGTGACTTCCGTGGGCAGATTTTGGAAAACTGGTGGGAAGTCATTGCGTAGGATGTTAAGAGTAGCCTGTGTAATTGCCGACGTTTTCTGGCCTCCATCGGTGGCAGTCACATTAATCTGTAAAATATCATGACAGACAAAAGTAAGTCCAAGTACAAACAATTTCTACAGTAAAACCTCTACAAAAAGTACTTTTTATAACAAGAATACGTGTATTTACACTGCATAAGTTTCTTAATATCTGTCAAACACTTACTACATATTGGTAGTTCCTGTTGCATGGTGGAGTGTAGAGTGCTGTTTTTGCAAATATTCTGCCATCATTTTCTATTCTGAAGCAGGCAATAACATCTGGACCGGATGATGGGTCGATATCGTATCTCTGTACATTATTTGGTGGCTGAAAGAAAAATAAAACATAATAATGTGTATAATGAAATTAGGACCACAATAAAGTGCACAATGAAAATTCTATGGATATAACTTTCTTCAAATATAAAGAACAAATTCTTTATATCCAGAGAAGGTTATATCCATATAGAATTTTCGTATTAAATAAAGAATAAAAAAAATATAAAATATAAAAATTTGTTCCTGGTATTCAGAATTTAGCTATATCAGGAGCTGTTATATACAGTGTTTACTGTAATGATAATAATATTACATATAACTATCAACTTTGGTGTGATCTGTATTATTCTTTAATTTGATTTTCCAACTACCATCTAAGCAGAAAACTTCTTTGACAGACTTAAGTCAGTCAGTTATTTTTCTTTTAAAGTTTTATCTCATTTTCTTATCTGTCTGTATCAAAGATGTAAAAAGGCAATCTGTAAGACAGCTACATGTATATCCTTGGCCTCGTATTGCTGAAGGGATGACCTTTGACCCTTAACTGACACATTCTCACTTTAAACTTCAGCTCTACACATCTTCAATGAGATGTGCATCTGACAAATGTTATGAAAAACAAACAAAAAAGACAAAAATGTGCTCAAATGTTTCTTGCTGTGTAACCATTAATGTTTGGGAGGCAGTAATTTAATTTGGTGATTGGATCCATTCACAAATTTAAGGTCCTGACAAAAAACTGACCAACATTAAAACTTTCTGTTTGGAAAAAAAGGAAAACACACAAATTCAAGTTCTGAAAAACAATGCCTTTTATGCAAAGTCCATACCAGTAAATGTTATGCCCACAAATTTACATGCATTTAGTTACTAAGAAGAAATAAACTCACCTGATCATTGTCTTCAGCAACCATAGTAAAGATTTCTTGCGAAATGTTGTATGTTTCGACCACAGTCTTTGCTTGGACCTGACTGAACCTTGGAGTCTCCAAGTTAGATTGAACAGTAAGAACCAACTTTGAACTGTCGGTCAATGCTGGTACACCTCCGTCCGACACTTCTACGACAATCTGCAGAAAACAATAGTGTCAATTTAGCCATCATGGCTATTTCTTCTGCTGCTGTTTCTTCTTTTACTGTGTCAATACAGCAACCCTTGTTATTTTTGTGTTTTTTTGTTGTACAATTTACCAAAAGTTTGATTTTTGTGAAAGTTACAGTTGTTCTCATATGTCTAATCATATATATACAACTACAATCCATTAATTGTCATTTTTTAACTAATTATTTTTGTTAATTAGCTTGTGAAATACAAAATAATGTTAGAATGTAGTTACTGTAATCTGCACACTCAGACAATTTTAAGCCGATCTGCTAAAAACAAACAACAGCCTGCTCTAGCTGCACTCAATTTGCATGCAAAATATTATGCTGAATTGTTTCAAAATAACAGCTGATGGGCCTCAAAGTAATTCAGCCAAATTCTAACAGAAAGCACCTTGGTTAGAAGTATGCTTACACATGGAGAGCACGGAAAGCATATATCATTACGCCTGTCTTTTAGAATTGATTCTCTTCCGCTGGTTTAAAATGACACAACTTTGTCATTCATGCAGAATGACCATAAAATATCATACATCAGCTGTGCCATGAAAAGATCAGCCCCACTGACACGCGTGCATTCAGACATTTTGTTATTTGCATGAAAAATCAAACTTGTCCCTAGTCACATTTTTACTTCCAGACTCCTATCAACTCAAACATGTCTGAGACAGTGTTGAACCTTCAAAAGTTTCTTGAGTGAACTCAAAATGTGGCCTTCTTTTGACTTTATCAACATGATCCCAAGGAAAAGTACAATGCAAAAAAAACATGAAAATACAAGTATTTTACTTACCCAATAATCAACTACAGTACTGTCAGATGGGAGATTTTTGGCTAGGCTGATCTCACCAGTAACGGGATTAATATTGTATGTGTCAGTGATAGGAGAAAGTTCTCCATTTTCAAGAAGATAGTCTGCGTAAGTGATCTTGTATGTCAGAGTTCCAAATGGTGAATTCTGTAAAAAAAGACAAAAAAAGAAGTTTAGCAACTCTCTGCTACATAAAAGCATTTACCAGTTCTATAGACAACATCTCACTAAAGTTTTCAGATGGGAAAAATGTGTAGCTTTCATTTCATCTTCAGTAACTGTTTCAAGTTTGAAATGATGAACACGTAGTACTGAGACTCTTTTATTATAATGGAAACTTATTTCAACTTTCCCCTCTAAATTGCTAACATAGGCATTATTTCATCTTGGACAGTTCTATTCATTATTCTACGAGGTACTTTCTAAATATGTTGTTGTAGGAGTTTAATGCCTGTTTCAACCATATTTTGGTCTTTTTAAACAGATGGGTAGTTTATCTAACCATTGTTCCTGTGAAGAACCAATACTGCATCCCTTTCCTCCATAAAAAACTGCAAACTTTCTCTAATTAAGAGACATGGTCATTAGCAGGGCTCCAACTCATGACCCTCTAGCTATGAGAGGTAACGGTGGTTTCAAGTCAGCGACTCTAAACCACTGGACCATGGAAGCGGTTACTTTCTAAATAGCAAACAGCTCAACTGCACAAACTGATAATGTTCTCCCCCTTGGTTTCAAAGGTAGGATCCAACATAAATAGACAAGGCAACAGCAGATATTTTTTCATTTAGTTACATAGAGACTTGAATGAATGATGTCACCTACGCTACATGATATACTTACAGACGGGTCGTCATCCGTAGCATCAGCATCATAAATAGGGCTTCCTATACCAAAGTTTGACGGTATCTCTATAGTTTTTGGCAAATTGGTGAATGTTGGCTTATGGTTATTACGATTTACTGTGAATACACAGGTCAGTGGCGACACTGACCTCAGTCCACCACCATCAACCAGGCTTATCCTGAACTGCAAGAGAAAGAAATAGTTGTTTCAGTTTTTGGTACTGTGGCAATATATGATCCAACATGTGGAGATCAGGAGGAAAGATCTGTTATGTCACAATAATTATGTTCCATGTCAGACACTGGCCTATCATTAGACGCTGGTCTATATAATTTACACTGGTCTATCGTTGGATGCTGGTCTGTCAGGAAAACTTGTTGTAAGTAACCAAGTCTTACATGACAATTTCAAATACATCCGAACAAACCTTATACTTATTTAACATTTAGCTATTTGTCAAACTGATGTTATTGCATCTCTTCAACTGCTCAAATACACAGCCTTAACTGGTCATAACTATTCCTAAGACATGCATCAATGTGAGTTTATATCAAGTTTTCAAACTGCTGTCACATCATACCTCCACCTGTTTACACAAACAGTCCAAATTGTTCATAAAACATGATCTGCTAACAATTTTCCTTTATTCTTATAAAGTATTCTTACCTCATATGTGTCATCTCCACTACCTCGCAAAGTTCTGATCAGGGTAATCTGCCCATTATCATCAATTGAAAAATATTTGTCTGCCTCTGCAGTTACCGCTGTTAGTTCATATTGTACATCCCCGTATATCTGCAACAGGAAAATGTTGTAGAAATCACTTAACCATATTAGCGTCCACTATGTGTATTTTGGTTTGCAAATGAATTAGCGTCTAGTATATAAATCGTAAAAGAGAGTCTGTCACACCAGAAAATACCATTTTGCACGGGATTTCTAAACCTCCTGCAAGACCAGAATGCCTCATTGCTTCAGATATTGACAGATAAACAAAGTTATAATTATAATGAATCAATGCATTTAAATTTGTTTGCTGTTTTTCACCAGTTTCCTAATGGCGTCAGTACCTGATGCTGGCTAGTGGACTTCAGGTTTTGTATTTGTTACGATTCTGATTAAAGTAGCCTATTATTCACAATTGTACAGTTTCATGAGTTAAATACTAGAGCTATCACTAAATGTGATTAATACCCCCAAAAGGATTGCTTTATAAACTGAAGAAGTTCGTAGTAACATAATACCTTGCAAACAAACTAAAAAGAGATATTGTTCTTAGAAGTTCCTCTCATTGTGCTTGACCATTGTATGAAGTTGTATTGAATTCCAACTTGTAGTTTTCGAAAAATGCTCCAGACAGGGAAAAGTAACAAAGGGCATAACACTGTACTTAGTCAAGATGGAGTTATGGTTCCTGTGCACTGCCTCCCTCTCACTGTGCTTGACCATTGTAGAAGTTGTATTCAATTCCAACCAGAAGTTTTCAGTTATGCTCCGGACAAGGAAAAGTAACAAAGGGTAATAACTCTGTAATGAGCCAAGATGGAGTTATGGTTCCTGTGCACTGCACTTCCTCTAAATGTACTTGACCATTGTATGAGGTTGTACTGAATTCCAACTAGTAGTTTTCAAGTTTGCTTGGACAAGGAAAAGTAACAAAGGGCAAAACTCAGTAAATTTCAAGATAGAGTTATAGTTATTGTACCTGCACTTCCTCTGAGTGTGCTTGATCATTGTATGAAGTTGTATTGAATTCCAACTAGTAGTTTTCAAGTTATGCTCCGGACAAGGAAAAGTAACAAAGGGCAAAACTCTGTAATTAGTGAAGATGCAGTATAGTTCTTGTGCATTGCCTTCCTCTCAAGTGCTTGACCTTGTAGAAGTTGTATTGAATTCCAACCAGTAGTTTTCAAGTTATGTCGGACAAGTAAAAGTAACAAAGGGCAAACTCAGTAAATACTCAAGATAGAGTTATAGTTCTTGTACCTGCACTTCCTCTGAGGGCTTGATCTTGTAGAAGTTGTATTGAATTCCAACTAGTAGTTTTCAAGTTATGTCGGACAAGGAAAAGTAACAAAGGGCAATAACTCTGTAATTAGTGAAGATGGAGTTATAGTTCTTGTGCCTGCACTTCCTCTCAAGTGCTTGACCTTGTATGAAGTTGTATTGAATTCCAACTTGTAGTTTTCAAGTTATGCTCGGACAAGGAAAATGCACGACCGCCCGACGACCGACCGACCGACCGACCGACCGACCGACGACCGACCAACCGACCGACCGACCAACCACCGGGTGACTCCTATATACCCCCCTAAACTTCGTTTTGGGGGTATAATAAGTGTCCCTTTAAGTGCCCACCTTTCTCTTCATTTTTCAAAGCTTTCTGGGCTAAATGGGGCAATCAATATCTTTCTTGGGGATTTAACACCTGTTTCAACACTGTTTGAACTATTGATTGTCCTGGATTCGAGACACCACTGATGCTTAAATAAGAAGCTTTAGAATATCGTACATGACCTACATTTTTTAGCGTAGCTATAAATGATTATATGCACCATCTTCAGAAAACATTCATGAGCTGATTTTGTCATGAAAATATGTGCCAATGAGCAACCCTGACTTCCTTGATACAAAAACACAAGAATATATTAAATGTTCTAAACACTTTTCGTGTTTCATTTTGTGGAGTAATTAACACCTCATGCTCTGTACAAACCAAAATGTTGAAAACAAAATAAAATTTGATCAAGTGCCTTTTAATCGATATATATCTGACATCATAACAAATTAAGAACTACTTAAGTTGAAATTCAGAAATTTCTTTTACCCCGTTCTTGTCACTGCTTTTTTGTGACCTTGAATCTTCAATTCAAGCATTAAATTAAGTACATACGTACCCTGTCATCATCATCCCTTGTGATAATAGTCTGTAAAAGTTCCCCAACAAGTTGAATCTCATTCAGTGTTTGGCCACATGAACTTGTTACGAATTCTGGATTTCTTAGATTAAAATTGATGGACAGTCTAAATACTGCAATATCACACAACTGTGGTACACCCTGGTCACAAGCTTGAATCTGGATCTACAAATCAAGTACATAGAACTGAGGGCAGTCACAATACATGTGCGTTAGCAGAACACTTCCTCCTTGGGTTCCTTTATATAAGCTATCTCATGAATTTCTTCCTTTAAAATTACCACACATATCATGATCTCAGCAATGGTCCACAAGGAGTATAATGACCAGATAAAATCTACTATTTCATGTAGGTAATGTAAAAAGATTTGAAAAGAAATTACAGTTTGTGCAGAAAGTTTCGGCAATCCAGACTGAGACTACAGATTTTGCATAATTAAAGAAGTTACTTTTTGCCCTTTGCGAATAAACAAATTGGAAAGTATACTCACTGAATATCTGTCTTGAATATTTCCTGATAGTCTTGTACGAAGGCTGAGGGCACCTGAAGAGTCCACTGAGAACAGGTTAACGTAAGAAGGCTCGAGGCCTATCACACTGTATGACACTGTTCTGTATGGTTCCTGTAAAACCCAAACATTAACACTGAAGCTATTCCTCTCGGGATTAAATGCCTTTTCCAACAGTTGTTCAGTTATTTACAGAAGGGCAGTTTACCTATCCATCATTCCAGGGAATGAGCAATACTAACTGCTAACATTAAAGAATTATTTACAGACCTATTGTAAAAATCGTTACACATGTTCTAAACTCCCAGCCACATTAAGAAACTGCCAACTTTCTCTAACATCTATCTTGAAAAACAAAAGCTTGGCCAATGGAAATATCATTTGGGGATATTTACCATATACAAAAATATCCATCACAGCCTTCTAACTTACCCAGTCAGCTGAATCTGCATCTGTTGCCGTGACAACATTAGAAATCACAGAGGGTTGTGTGTCAAAGGCTATAGTTTGATTGTACTGATTTTCATTCTGGAACACTGGGGCAAAGCGGTTTCTCCAGATTGTAATCTCCACACTTGCGGTTCCTTGTCGACTTGGGCTTCCACCATCACCAGCTATAACCTGGAACTGAAAGAAGGAAAAGACTACTTCACTCTTCTTTTCAGGGTTAACTGCCCATTTCAACAGGTTTTTACTTGTTAACTGGGTTACAATTTTTCTTCACCAATGTTCCTGAAATTTATCGAAACTAGGCTCCAATCCTCTGTAAGAAACTTCAAACTTTCTCACAGAGTCAGGCTGTAGTGCAGCTCATACCCATGACCCTAATCAGTAAGAGGTTTAATGTTTCCAAATCAGCAAACTTAACCACTCTGCCACAAAGGAGGGTAGGAAAAGAATTACAAAATACATGGAAAAACTTATCACATTAACATTCTTGCATTATTTAAAACTTCATAGCAATATTACATAAATCGAAAATTTGTAAACAATTCTACCATTCTCAACCAGACTGGCTCATCATTTTAAGTAAAATCATGTAATAGTTAAACTAAATACCCTGTAAGGTGTTGTATCCAAGATGTCCATATAGATATTACCATCAACATAAATCTGTCCATCATTTTTGATTCTAAAGTATCTAAGTCCATCATTTGCACCAGGAGCGTTTACAAGAGTGTAGGTAGTTGTACGGTACTGAGACTGCAAAGTAAGTTTTTCATAGTCTGCTCAGTGGTAAATTTTCAGAAACAAATTTTTATGCAAATAATACACTTCCTACCTGAAAGAATTCCCTGGAGTATGTGAAAGTAGTATTTGAATACTTAAATAAGAATGACAAATCGGTACATGACAAAATCATTCATTCCTTACTCAGTCCTAAACAATACTTCAACTTATTTTACTGATTCTTGAAAAACAGTCTTTAGAAAATATCAGTGTGAAAACATTTAACACAACAGGAAGTTAAATGGTCTGAATACAAGTCTTTCTTTAATGCTGAATAAAAACCAAAAAATCAGCTGGATTTGAAATGACTTACAAGTCTATCAGTATCAGTTGCCGTTACTGTGAGAACTGGGATATCATCAATAGCTTGGGTTTCCGGAATGGATTTTGTATACAGTGATTCTGTGAACTGTGGACTGGCAAGATTACGGTCCACAATAATGGTAACTGTGGCAGATACACTGCAGCTTGTATCTACTGGATTCGTCACACTGATAACAGCCTATAGAAAACATAAATCTATTTATAAAACTATTTGCATTTGGCAAACAAAGATGGCTAGTATGTCTCCTCGGTTGTTCATCATCAAAGAAACCAGTCGAGCGGAGCTGTACAGTGACAGTACAATGCCGGTTATATTTAAAAACTTTAAATATATTGCATATTCTTACCCTGTTCTATGCACTGGAAGCAAAAAGCTGTAACAAGAGGGCCCCTAGATGGGGTTTATTTTAACCCAAGAGTCTTAATTAGAATAATTTCGGTAGAAGACTATAAGGTAATGCTATCTGCCAAATATCTAAGCTCTAGACCTTTCGATTTTTGATGCAAATATTTTCTCATACAAGCCTTTGTAAAAATCAGTGACCAATTTTGACTTGGCAGTCCTGATTTGAATAAACTTTGTAGAGGTCCACTACACAATATTGCAAGGAAGCCACATGATGTTTCATAGAAATTGGCCCAGTGGTTAAGTAGATGTTGCTTGAAGCAAATTGTTGACACTGGATGCTGGAAATTCATCGTTCCTAAAAGTTCAACCTGATCCAAGGGCTCAGGTGAGCTAAAAATACGCACCCTGTACACTGTTTCCGTTGCAACATTAAGTAGTGTGCGTGTCTTGATAACTGCATTTGTATTTGTCACTTGTTCCAACTCGAAGAACTGTGCAGCCACATCAGTCAGCTGAGAGAATTCTATCACATTGAACGGGTTAGTCTGTAAAATAAAACAGTATTCTCTTGTTTTAGCTCATGCTAACTATATTTCCTCAAATTTTGAATTACCTTTCACTAATGTGAATATAGATTTTGACATCTGAAAAAGTTGCTGGCTCCAAGAAAATGCACTGTAGAACAAATTTCTTTATTCCAAGGTTCGAATCCCAGCTGCCGTGGTCCGTTCTGATTTGGCTGGTTGATGAGCCACCAGTGAGTTACACAAGCTGATGAGGTGTGGCCATACAATGTAGTCACCTACCAGCTTGGAGCAATCTATGAAGATCAGTGTGCACTTGTATGGTGTGGTAAAGGTACAGAACTGACAGGAAATAGTGCAATATAACACTAGAAATTTACACTTTTTGAGCCCTCAATATGACCTAACTGGGGGAGCAGGTGACATGACACACCCTCATCACCTGGGTAACAAATGTGTTAGGTTAAATCAAAACCAGTCTATACATGTGGATGACACATACCAAAAAACGCAAGTGCTTTAAGTAGTGGTTGAGACATAAGTTGGACCTTGACCCTGGGAGTAGTGGCTGGTTGTTGTGAATGACACACATTGGGATATGGGTAACAATTTGTAAAGTTATATACACAAAATGGCTGCTAAGAGTGAGAGCAGATTCTTTTTCAGATGTAATCAGTTCAGAAAATCAACATGAGAGCTTTGATCCCAGTAAATATGTGCATCCTTTAATTCTAATTTTGATTACAGTTGTTGTGTAACCGGGAGGAAATCCTGCTATTTTAGTGCCAGCTAGGACTGGACCTTACCTAGCGCAATAAACATGTATAGAAAAGGTTTAAATGCATTCTTCTATTACACATACACTGAAACCAATAAGCATGTATTATTGGCTTCACAAAAATTATAAAACTGATAAAACTCACTGAGTCTCCGTCAAAAGCTGCTATTTGTAGATTCACTTGATCGCCAATGGCCGCATTTTCACCAATTACACCTGTGAACCCTCCAAGAGGAATGCTAAACTGTGGACATTCTCCATTACGATTTATGTTTATAATAACTGAGGCAACACTGCTTGTGTTTCGTGGCGGGATACCATTGTCTGCTCCAATAAATCTAATCTGGAAACAAAATTCAGAATGTTTCGAATTGCAGCAGTGCATTGATTTTTGTCTTGGACAGTAAGGTTGATGGTAAATAAAATTTAGACACTAACTTTGTCCATTTGAAACACTAACAGTAACAACAGAGTTGTCAGATGAGAGCATGCTAAACTATTCAAAACACTTTGATAGTACATTGAAAACACTTCTATCAAAAAGGCTTAAAATTGTTAAAATTAGATTCATATACCCGTCAACACGTTTCAAATGAATCAAATCTGTGATTACCAAGATATGAGCATAACATAAACATGCATGAAAATTTTAACAAAATATTTAATTTAAAAGGTTTAAAAATTATAAAATCCATAACCTACAATCAAGAGTTATGTAACTTAAATGTTTTATAGCCCTGAAAGCCTCATTGAAGTTTCAAATCAACCCAATCACATTTTGCTGAGATATGAGACTGATAGTAGCTTGCATGCAAAACATGTACAAAAATTTAACAAGAGCCATAATTTTAATCAAATTTGAGTTATATAAGTTGACTGTCCGATACCACTGAAATGTTGTCTAAAGTTTGAAATCAATCTAATTTCTGGTTAATGAGATATGTACATGATAGAAGCTTGCATGCAACACTTAAGCTAAAATGTCCAAGTCCAACAATGGCCATAATTTCAAATAAATTCAGTGGTCAATATCTAACCAAAACTCACTTTTAAGATCTCTTAACTCAGAAGGATCTATTTTTGTTAGATATTTTCGTATTTGTTTTACTATATACAATTTATGTCTGATGCAAACTTCAATATTCTATCTGTCCAACTTGAGAGGTGCACTCCTGGCCTCCCTCCACCGCTACCTTCTGAGACAAAAGCTCATTTTTCTAACTTATAAGGCTGCTGGCCTATTATTTTTAAATTTATTTTCAGGAAAGTGATGTTTGAACATTTCTTCTGTAATAAACTAAGAAATTCTGTATGTTAGAACATTGGGAAAAAAATCTGATGAATGACAACAAATTTCATGTATTTTTTTACCAAAAATTGTTTCTCTTTATGGTATATCTTCAGTGTGAATACATTCTGAAATCTTATTTCATGTTGTTTCATGAAAAGTGATCAATTGCTACACATTTGAAATAAAACAAAATGGCAAATTGCCAAATTTAGAGGTACTATTATTGATAAACGTGAGATAGTGGTTGATTTCGCTGCTTTCGAGAGTCATACGTGCCATTCTCCTGGTATTTGCAAGGATCTGTTGGTATCGAGATCTAATGCTGGAGCCTTGGCGAAGTTGAAAAAAAGCACTAATTAGCCCAATGAAGTTTGCTTTTTTTGTTTTCTTCAAAATTCGGCCCTATTGAAAAAAATATGTCAATTATTGTGCTTTGTAAAAGAATGTATCTTACGGAGTAAACATTGCTGGGTGCAGTACGGAGATCCTGCCTCACATTAATAGCTGAAGTT
>JAFMSR010000485.1:0-49902 GCA_022818135.1 Saxidomus purpurata
GAGAAATTTTAAACAGATTAACAAATACAATAGCCTATCATACAACAGTTAAAAGTAACACCCTTAATAACTATCCAATGAGGTGAAAAATGATTCATAGACCATGACAGCAAAATTTGTCTTACAAATAGTGTGCTTGTGATACACATTATATTAAATACGTTTCCTTTTGTTCCATAGAAGCATTTCATTAATTATCTTTATGTTTCAGTTGACCCGTAAAATACTTTTCAGATGCAGTGTACGTAAATGAGATCGTTACATAACGCCACAAAATGGTCTTGCTGCACTTAGTTCAAGTAAGAAACATATTATGTGGAGCATCGAGAGGTTTTTTAATGATCTACTACCCGAAAATCCGTAATCATGTTTTCAAAACCGTCAATACCCTCCTCTATAACTCTGTTGTTCGTCTGATCGTAGTTTGAACTATTACATAAATGATGAACCTATTACTCTTTGTC
The DNA here is from genome assembly GCA_022818135.1 of Saxidomus purpurata. Taxonomy (NCBI): domain Eukaryota; kingdom Metazoa; phylum Mollusca; class Bivalvia; order Venerida; family Veneridae; genus Saxidomus; species Saxidomus purpurata. The sequence goes on from JAFMSR010000485.1 coordinate 465, forward strand.
TTTCAAACTTTTTTAATAAAATGTACTTTATTGCCGGTAATTTTAAGAAAAGGTGACTTTTTATGGCAAACGTCATGCACTGAAACAATTCTTTTGTAATTGTAATTGTGCTCCTGAGACTTTTTTAACCTGGTAAGATGATAGCAAAACTAGATAACTAGGCTAAATCAAAAAGGTAAGATGTCTCGACTAGGTAGAGAAATGTTCGAAGGTTGTCAAAGAATATAAAAAGGGCACCCCGTCAAAATTTAATACAACACGTAGAAAGACAGACGGTTTCATTTTGTACCAATTTATCATAAACATAAGAAGACTTCTACATTTTTTGTAGCCTTATTCATCTTTAAGAAACATTTATGCCCTAAACGTGTGGTTAACCAGTTTAATCAAAGAAAACTCTTCTGAATACTTAAGAGGTTATACAAATGTATTTTAAACTTTATGGTCACGAAGATTAGTCAGAAAGTCTGACGTAACTATATATGGTCAAAACTGAGGTCATTAGTCAAAGCAGAGAGTGCTTGATAGCCTTCTGGAGACCTCCATTTTTACGCAATTTGCGTGGGGGGCGGGGGGGGGGAGGGTTGTACAATTTAACAAAAGATCAATTTGTTAGGTGCATTACGTTTTAAACATTGTTACATGATAGCAAAACTAGGTCACTATAGGTTATATCAAAGAAATGTTTGTGGACATGCTTAGAAATTTAAAATGGGCCACATTTTGTACAAATAAATCAAATAACTGGGTCATTGGTCACCTACGAAGATAAAGATTTGTACATTTAATGCGAAATATAAATGAGATATACTGATGATCTAAAGTGATATTTTACACGCCCTGTGCTTATCATTCATTTCCATCCCATTTAGTTGATTATAGTCTGGGAACTACCAGATGACACCGAATGATACAGTAGCATATTTTCCATCATATGAAGTAGAATAATCACATATGTTGTAAACTTCCAATAAACCGTTTGAATATCTAATTTGTAATTCCATTAGTGGAGTACTAATCATATAATACAATGTAGTAGAAATAAAATGAACACACCGTCACAAGTTATTATGTATACAGATTATGGTATGCTTGATTGAAAAGAACGCTTGAAACATTGAAGGCAATATATAAAGCGGTACGAATTAAGTACGAGCAGCTAGAATTAGCATTAGATTGTGTTAAACAACGTCATCTTAGTATAAAGAAGTGCATACAGCATGGTGGAATGTTGATTGAATAAATTTCCAGCGCGCAAGTATTTCAATGCCATTTACATTTATTGAAAACAACAACTAAGTACGTACTTTTTTATCAGCCACACCAAGCAAATAGGCATCACTGTGAGCAGCTGCAATCATTAAACAACTATTTATTGTTAAGACTGTACAATACGGATATGCAATTATTTGAATGCATTATTGAATTCTTGGGATAAAACTAACAGTGCAATATCGCTGCTTTACATATCAATGAGTGCAGTTCAGTTTATAGATATTCCATCGAAGCTTTATTTGTGTCACCTATTACTGACAAACACTTTACAGAAAGTTTTGAAATGACACAATATAATACAATCGAAAATGTGTACTCATAGTTGACCAATGATTGGTTTGTCAAAGAGGAGGTTAAACATCTTTAGTTTTATATGGGAGGTTTTCCTACCTACCATGACTATAAAATACCTCATGTCATCCGGGAATAACTGATAGCTACCGAGATTATTGATTATTTGTATTAAAAATACTGCTTCACATACCGTCTACACGAAACATTTGTAAGCAGGTATGAAAATTTGTGACGGATCAGTTAGGACGAGAGTTTTAATAACAATACGTTTCGGAATCTTAAAATATACAGCAAAACGTTTTGCTAAACTTGAGTAGCATTTAAGCTTTATTCGGTTGCAGTGTTTCAGTTTGTAGACAATACGGCTACACTGCGTCTTTCTATATCTGACGTCTACTCAATCATTTTGACAGTTTATGCCCATTTCTCTGGACGTTTGTTAACATATTCATTCTTTCGAAAAACTTAAAATTACGAAACGGACAGGAAAAGAACCCAAACGGTTCTAAACCTTGATTTCAAGGCGCGACTTTTGTAACTGCTTAATTTATATTTAACTGCAATATATTAACACAGTATTTTTTTAGCATCACCTTAAATAGATCAACTTTAAAGAGTTTTCAGAATATTTCTGTTTAAAACTACACCCGCCGGAGATATGTGGTGAATATTAACCATATAAAATTTGTCATTTTTTATTCACATAAAGTTTTTATAATAATCATCAGTACATTGCTATTTCAATTATACAATCAAGGTTATATAAAGCTACTATGTTTGTATTTGATTGTCGAAGCCTATGGCAGATACTCGTGCATGCTGTCCGAGGTAAATTCAGGGTTTTTCAGCAAGTTTCCAAAACGACCAAAGACGAAGAACTGTATTTAGAAAGCAGCATCTACTAAATTTTCTGAACGTCTGATAAATAACCTGTTATACTCATTCGTAAATACAGCTATATACTTCAGTATTTCTTGTCTAATTAGGTTCAAAAGGTAGATCGATTCCCAGATTAGGCGGTGCTGTTTTCCATATTATTAACCGATTTAAGTATGGGGTTCTGCGATTGCAAGTATTTTTTATCTACGAGGGTAGTTAACCGACTTGCACTACAACCCTTGAATGCATACTGTAAGACAGTAATTTTCGCTTGAGAAGAGAATATTCTAATAGTACATCTATATGACATTTGCGAGATTAACGAAGTGGGAAAATCGCAAATATAGCAACATTTAGATCAACCCGAATATTATCCAATTTCAAGCTAATCTGATTTGTTTCTGTTTTTGTTGTTGTTGTTTCTAAGTACTAAGTTTGTTGAATTTCTTTCCCTAAGCGTTTTAATTTCGTAACACGCATTAGATATTTATTCTAAGTCTCAGTTGTGCCACTAGATTCATATTTTACATGTTTACATAATTTAATCATTTTCTAAGTGTTGACCTAAAAGAATGCAAGAAACCTTATGTCCAGATATCTTTTAACTGCGTACATTGACTCATTACAAGTAAACATGCTAGTATTTAGGAAATTACAAAACATGTGACCCCTTTCCTCTGTGACCACATTTCTCGGTTTTCAAACACTGTACAGAAACGTAAAGATGATCACTCTCTGCTTCACTTGTGCGTTATATTCTTGGATTAGTTTTTCTTTTTCTGTTTTACAGTTATTACTGTAAAGTGGGTGATATTCTCAATGATTTAATCAAGTTTATCTTTTTGTCCGTCTGTTCACAAATCGCGAACCTTTCGTCACTCGAAAAATGACCAATTTACTAGTCCTTGTTTTAAGTGTTTGGAGATTTTTAATTGGTTTTGTCTTGTGTTTTAAATTACTTGATTTCGCGTTTCCAAAATATAAACTGAGCTGCTATAAAAACGGTCGTGTTGTCGGAAACTATTTTGTATGTAATCGCCCGCTGTACAATTATTCCCTTGTTTGAAATATAAGAGTTTAAATTGTCAAGTTATAATGCTTGAGGTTTCGTATCACAGGTTTATGCACCAGTTGATGTGATATTATTTAACCAAACATCTAAGTTAATGTGTAAATTACGTTGAAGGAGCCGAAGCGCGATGTCTCTGAGGATTTCATGATCAATGTAGGCGGACAATCTTATAGATCAAATCAAACACTAATGTTCCTTGTCCGCAGTAAAACAACAAAACGTGCTAGAGAGGAATCATGGTTTGATAGTGCATCCCTAAGCATAATTCAAGGTGAGAGTATTTGGCGTGACTCATCGCTCGAAAAGCCTATTTCAATATGATTTATTGAAACATGGCCGTCACTTTCCCTTTCCATTATTTATGTCGAACTCCAAAACGTTGCTTCTAGTCAGTTTCAATGATAAAAACATATTAAAAATATTGTTGTGTCGAAAGATCTGCACATGGATTTCAATTTCTGGAAAAAATTATCACCTTTATGTAGCACGCCAGATATCTATAGAGTGATCTCGGTTTTATTTCTAGATATACTCTTAAACCCTCCACCATGCAACCTCCTTCTCCATGTTTGGTTGTATGTCTGAGCTATTTGGTAACTGCTATTTATCATGTGAACTATTCGTTTCTGTATTTTCTATGAAATATTTTCATTGTTGAATTAAAGAAAAAATGACTATATTTAAAGCAGTTTTTATACACTGAAACAAATTTGTTTTTCTGTTGACTTTCGGCAACAGAAAAAGTCATATGGCCCGTCTTGCCTTGGAAAATGTGAAGGATGAAATCCGACCCTACGATCGTAGAGTAGAAGTTAACATTAACAACTGGACAAAACCAGTCACATACTCATTACTAAATTGCAGAATGGGATTTGGCAGCAGACAAACTTCTCAAAGTGTTGCCAACAGTGTAATGATATAGAAATATTTAGGTTTGCCAAGTGAAGCAAAATAAAAGACATCATAAACATATGACATGGACAGGATAAAATCAATCGGCATGAGCTTTGCGCGAACAGGATTTTAAACTTAATCCACATTTGTTCATATAACATAGTTTTATGTGAGCCTTTGATAGTGTTAACCAATACTGCGCAATCAGTGATTGCAATTGACTATAATACTGTCCTATAAAAGACTGTATGTAATGGCTATTCTATTATACCGTATACATCAAAGACAAAAGTTGGAGAATGAATTTGAATTTGACAAAATAAAGCAGATGCGGTATCGGCAGTCAGACTATTACGTTATAGTGCATATGCTAAATAATTAAATAAAGATCCTCGTTAAACCTGCTACTCAAATCAGATTTTACAGATTATCACACTGTATCCGAAATACAGAGGCCAATAAATTGGCATAGTTTATTCAAAGAGATATTTTATTGGCAAGCACATACATTTATTTTCAGAATTTCAGATTTTTTTTCAAGTTTCGCCCGAAAGATTTTATGATGTGCCAGTTTCAATATAAAGGTGTGACTGGTTGAATAATAATGTCGGCTAGACTTTTGAATAGAACAACGGGATGAGAAAAACAGAAATATTCGAACATTTCAGGCAGACAAATTGCTTAATTTAAACAAAATAATTTTAAATATGAGTCTTGCCCCCTGATTTACAAACCTCGTGTATTTCTTTTTAAGTATTTTACATTAACTGCACCACCTTAGGGCGTAACATGAATTACAGATTAAACATGTATCACAAAACATTTATATTCAAAACAAAGTAATATATCTTACCCAACCCACATTTCTTTAAATAGTTATCCATATATGTTTTATGGAACGTCAGAAATATGTTATATTTAACCTTTGCTGAATAAAATAAAAGAGTATTTAGAACGCTCGAGGTTAAATTGTGTCTGATTCGAGCATGGGAAATATGTTCCAGTTGATAAAATCAAAGTTGGCTGTATTAGGATACAGAATTACAATGCTTAGTAATAAAACATCGACAGGAACCTTAAAACATGTCATGTTTTCCCGAGAAACATGTACCATTATCATTTGTCTTCAGGGCCGATCACAGGCGTATGTTTGGTGTTCTGAAACAATTTTATCTAAAAGTACATTCGCCCTTTATTTACTGTGAGCAAATATGAACTTTATCACGTGACATTATTTTTAGAAACAATCATCTCACCAGTACACAGACTTTTGATTTATACTATCCGTGGTAGGATCATGCTCCTGTTTATCTATGTTAGAGACTAAGAGTGCGACAATCTAAAGTATGGCAAATGAATTAAAGATGTACTTTTTGTATTCGCCTTTCTTAAATATATATACAATTCTTAAAGGTCCATTACTAATGCCAAATCAAATTTTCTTTTTAATCCTGAATTGTAACAGGTGTCTTTTCAGAAGGAAAAAATGACATACTGCATCGAATGTGACCATATTGTTTTGAAAATATGTGTTTAACAAAAGAATTAATAAATTTAATTTTGCATTTTCAAAAACGAAAGGAGGTTTTTCCAATTTTTAAAAATGTTTGTAATTTCCGAACAATCTCACAGAAAGAGGCTGTAAATAAGTTGTTTTGAATAAGCTGCCTATTTTTAAATAAAGTTGAAAGAATTTCACTCCAATAATCTGCAACGTCATTTCTGACTGCTGACAACATGCATAAAGCGAAAGTGAGGACAAAAAACCACCCAGGTCAATCTAAGGAAAAACAAAAACATTCACTCGTTTTTCTGCAGCAGTATTTCAAACAGGGAAATACTCCACGGCTATTGTTAAGTTTTATAAACCAGTTTCAAACTGTATTTCCTTGTTACAATGTCAGAAAATTCAATTTAGCATTAGTAATGGACCTTTAAAGACCATCAAATAAGTCACTGAGTAAAGCTCTAACGTTATGTTTCACCATGAAATTTAAATGAAACAAAATACCGAATCATCACGTATGCAGTTCAGATGTGACACAAAATTCAAACATCGTTGGCAAGTCTCAAAAGCGATCAACAATCGAATTAGGAATGACTGGAAATGTTTTTCTCACTTGCTGGCAATCTTCCAATATGCATCCAATTCTTATTAGCATCAGTTCAGACTGAGTAAGAATAATATATGCATTGGTATGCCTTTTGCGGCATATAATTGACAATAAATACCCACTTGTTTCCTTTAAATAAAACGAAATTGTTAAGCTGCTTATGCAACAAAGTACATTTTTGATAATTCAATGTGTAATGCAATATATTACTGTAATACTGTAATATATCGAATATTTATTTATGTATTAACAATATATTATTTAAGTTGTACATTCCGGGCACTGAAGCTAACTACCGGCGTGTGTCAAACATTATTACACATTTCAAATGATTACCGAAGCATTAACAATAAATTGCTGTTTACAAGCATGTAGTTGATCTTCTATAATAATCTACTGAAAAATCGTAATGTAACTTCCTTTATGGCCGGCGATGCATTGCTTTCCGGTGCAATAATGATGAATGCATAAACATGTAGTAATTTAAAATAACTGTTCTTGTGCAATGTCGCTTCTTTATTACAGGCGCTACGAGTGAAATCTTTATTTGTATTCGGCTCTACTTAGCTGATCTGTAGCATGGTATATCGTAAGCTTCATAAAAGTCGCTAGTACGAGTAGTTTATGCTATAGTTTGACGCTATGTTAATGTATGTGAATATACACTGACTTGTACGGTAAAGGCCGAGGAGAACGTGTGAGTCATTCCTTTTTTTACATTTGTCCAACTATTCTCACCGTGTTCCTTTGATGGGAATATACGCTCTTGCGTAAATTGGGACCGATAATGCGTAGCAGCCGTATGATATATCCTATGTTTTTTAAATACGAGTTTTGTACTCGTCATACATCGCTAGAGCATGATTTAGACATTCTATTTTGAATTCCCGCAAAAATCAAAAGAGCAGGTGTGTACGTAAAGACATTTGTTCATTTGTTTTCTCTTTTTTGAAACCGACTATTTTTCTTGGCACTGTTTTTCTCGTGCAATTATTATCATGCATAAGTTAAATTTAACTTGCAAGTGGTATTTATTTCATACGCCAATTTGATTATTCAGTAATGTTTTGAGAGCGTATATTGTTGTAATATTGTTGGTCCCTTTTTTAGTTTCGACTCCACGTTGAAGAATGTGAGCTCCTGTGGTGTATATTAAAACTGCGTTACATCGACTGACCTTAAAATTACTCGCCTTGCACTGATTTAGAATAGCGCCTTTTACAGTTAATGCCCCCTTTTTCTGTGACCCGTTTTCTTGCGTTTCTTCGTGTACTTGTGCAAAGAACAGAACATTGTTTTACTTTAATGTTTTAAAATTTTATTTACCCGTATTTAAGCGTTTTCAACTGTTAAGCGGGCCTGAATCGATTTTAGACTAATTTGGAACTCATATGTTTCAAGATAAAGAGACTAAATTCCTAGGTTTTTGTCACAGTTTGTTTAGATTGATTAAATATATTGGTTCGGAGTTGTATATTTACATGTCCTATTGAGCGGTTAAGGTACGGTACGGTATCGGCCTACATTTACACTTACGGTGCAGAGTGTTGTTATCTAATTTGAAAAAATAACTAACATAGTTATGTAAGTAAAAAGTATGAATAATATTTCATAATCCAGATTTAAAAAATGGGTCTAAGAATAGTGAAACAAATTCCCATTTAATCAAATGTACAATCAGTTTCAGCCCACGCATACATATTGCTAATTATGTACCCACCCCACATGAATGTTTTGTAACTGTCGATGCTAATCGTTCCGTAATATGCAAATATGCGTGGGAAATTACTGTAATTATATAATTACGCAATAATAGTCTCAGCAAAATATTTCACTATATTGTAAAACTTTGTGCCATACTGCACAAAACTGCAAATTAATACTATTTCGTCATTATTTATAATTCAGTGTTCTTTATATATAGACCTTGACCTTCTAAGAAAAACATGGAAGAGTCGCCGGCAGGTGTATCGGTCTATCTGCCCAAAATACTGGCGGAAATAAAAACGACTTTTTAAAGGGACATACTCTATAACTGATGCCAAACTAAATAACCTCCAAAACATAAATAACAAAATCTTTGTTAGTATAATAACTTAACATAAAAGTTTCAGGTATGCATTCCCAGTCATTATCGATGAAACAGCGGTTCAAGATAAACTGCAGTACAGTAAACCATTCAACAATCTATGTAGAGTTGTTGTTGTACAATTTATGGGTGGATGCGATTTATTATAGAAAGCCTCTATATTGATAACTTGTGGTAAGATGAGGCATTTTCCGCCATAGGTTCTTCTTTGAAATTGTATTTATTTATCATTTTACGTTCATTGAACACATAATCTATGTTTCGAGAATATAATCTGCTAGATGTAGGGAGTGCCCATTTAAGGGAAGATGTTGACTTGGAAAAACTACACTTGCGTACATTATCTGACAAGAGATAGTTTTCAAAATCAGCATTTCGATAATTTACGAGTTGCGAAAAGTATTTCATAAAGTTACATGATGAGTATACTTATGATACAAACAATACAATACCAGATGCATGTAGGACATAAGCAATGGATTCATGGTTTGTAATCGCAACATGAAATGCTCCGCAACCCGAAACTCTCTCTTTTACTTAAATTTTAGTTTTTAGAACTGAAACCCTACTTTTCCCGACTCGAATTTTATTCTTGTTCATTTTTCCTACTCAAAACTTAAATTGCTGTCGAACCTCACTCACTAAACAATTGTGTTTGATAGAGTCGGTTGAACATTTTGTTTACGTTCAAACCTCCATCTATCAATTTGAACGTTGCAAGTGGGTCAAATGGGTATTTACTGAAAATTCACGAACTGAATATTTATAGCGAACAGTGTAGGTCATGATCCGTCTTGTATGGACAGTAGGACATTTTTGTCCTAGTTTTAACATTATATTATGTCTTATCATTCTTAACGATCTCCTCGCATTTCTAAGTTTAATGCTTGGATAGGTATATTTGGTATATTACTTTTTTAATCTAGTCTGTGCTTTTAGTGTCATAAAACTGACTAATGCTCATATAACTGAATTTTTTTGTTGTTATTCAGTACTTTGATCTCATCCATAAATTGATGTTGTAATAACCTACATGTAGGTCTGTGATATTATACAAATGTGATACCATTGATTCATTTTAGTAAATAATCGTGCCTTTCCGTGGTGTGCCATCAATGTCAAGGACCACAGTTGAAATAAGGGAGAATCACGTTTCCCTTTTTTGTGTTATCCTTGGTATTGATGTGCATATCATGATTTATAAACTTGTGTATACATCCTATTATCTGTATATGTATGCATCATGTTTGTTTTAACCATGTTTGTACATCTGTGATATACTAAAATAAATCTATCTATCTATCTACCAGTAATCTTTCAAGCAGGTGCTAATGGCAAATAAACTAAATACATGTATATATCTATTTATAAAAGTGTAGATCATGATCAGCCTGGCTTCTGTAGACGGTGAAAAAGTCTCGATCACGCATATGAAAGGTTTTAAGATTTATCTAACTTATCTAACGGGGAAAATACTAACATTGATTTTCTATTATCATGGTTTAAAAGTTGTCAAGTTATTTCCGAGTAACTCTCGAATGTGATAATTAAACTTCTGTAAGCGTCTTCGCTTCCTCCAGGACAGAAAATTGTTAATTTTATTGAGCGTTGAATGCAAAACAACAAGCACTAGAGGAGGATGACCTTGGAGTTTATGTTTTCCAATCTAGAACAAGTAAATGCAGATTTCAATGTGAATAAATGAAAATTGATGCCAAATTTCGTGAACAAGTGTTAAATTGAAATGTATTAACATCACTAGCTACAACCTTTATTTTGTGTCTTACTCTTACAACGATGGTTTTACTCTAATTTGCAAATATCTACGTTTAAAAGTATGTTTAGATGATCAGAATCAGAAGCAAATATATGACTGGTTGTACTTTTTCAACGAGTATCCTGTCATCAAAGTGTTTCTGGAATGAATAACAGTAGAAACTACATTTACCTACTTACACGCACTTCTTTATGCAATGGTAAGCAGGTTTGAAACCTATAAATGTGGTTTACTGTGTTATATATAAAATCGCTTAAAAACAGCAACTTTTTATCTTGATTTCCAGTCTTTAACATCTTGCACGACTACCCTTATTTTGAAGATCCATCTATATACAATCTAAAAATAGCAAACGCCATATTTACCATGTTGCAAGAATATCCTGGTCAAGTGACTGGAACATGTAATGTAAACAACATATAACTGCGAGTAGGCGTGCAAAAATACCCCAAGTCACTTTTGTTTTAGATGACACTTCAGACTTAGCCTTGAAAACTGGTAATATAGATCAAAATTAGATCTAAAGCAGTTAGTATTTGCAATACAAAGGTACAAGGGAGGACATGAGCCACTGTGGTAGAATTGACGATCATCATAAATATAGCCGCCTGATTCACGTGCATGATTTTATATTTATAGCACCATTAAAATGACTCTATAAATCAGCATGCTTGTTAAACATTGCTATAACAATGGTGCCGTTGAAAGAAAAAGCTCACATTTTGCATAAATTTGGTGTTTGGTTGCTGAGATATATGAGAAGTTTGCGTAGCAAATTTGGCAATGAAAAGTGGTTATCATCATAAATATTCGGGATCGGATATTACATAATATTACCGAAAAGGAAATGAATCGGTCTGAGAAATATCGCGTGTCTCATTCGCAATCCGTTGTGTTCGTTAAACGCCCGGAAACGGAGTTGCTGTATTTCTGAATGTGCATGTACTGAGTTCATCCTTTTGGCTTTCAGTAAATACATCAATTTTGGAGAGACAGTATAGTACAGTATAGTACAGTATAGTACAGTATAGGACAGTATAGTACAGTATAGTACAGTATAGGACAGTATAGGACAGTATAGTACAGTATAGTACAGTATAGTACAGTATAGGACAGTATAGGACAGTATAGTACAGTATAGTACAGTATAGTACAGTAAACTCCGTATATAACGAACTTATTAGGCACTTTGATTTTTTTACCTTATATTTTTAGCGCGTTATATCCATGCAGAATTTAGATATTTGATGTAGAAGAAATGAAAAAAATCGGGCTCATATTTTTTGTTCCTTAAATTCGCTATAACCGGAGACGTCAAATACGGAGTTTACTGTATACACATGCAAGATAAAAGAAAAAAGATAAAACAAGCCGAAAATTCTGAGAAAGAATAATGATTGATCAATATTAATCAGCTATTTTTAGGCTATTTGCTGACGTTTCCTATATTATCAATGTGATATGGCATTCAAAACGACCATCATAAGTTTAAGAAATACATATAGATCTTGGATTGATCTATACTCTTAGAAAAGTAATCTTCCCAGAGTTGTAATCTGCCCAGAGTTATAACTAAAGAATGATAAATCTATATACCAGTTTTGTTTATGTTTAATGAGGCGAAAATCTTTCTTAAGTATCATTTTGCACCTATTTTGTAAGATTTATTTCAGACATATCTGCAAATATTGAGAGAAATAAAGCAGCAAATCAAATTTCATTGCATTTTGTTTCCAAAATAGTCATTTCAATATAATTTAAAGATTCTAGCAGGACCGTTTTGCAGCAACGCAGCTCGCTACCATAATTCAACATTTCGTCATTTTTGACAGTCTCTAAATACATTAAAACATTGTATTACATTATAGTTTCTGCAAAATCTAATATCGATATCTATCTATAAATGTCGTCTGCAAAATGCTGTTTGATCTTCATACAGCAGATTCTTTTTCTTCCTCTCTTCTGAAGAAAAAATATCTTTTCTAAGATAGCCAAAGGGTTAGACTGACTTATACAATTTCTGAAGTTAATTGATAGATTTCTTTGTGTACGATTAAGGGAAAACAACGGAAAACGCAATGAATATGACAAAATGTTTGTTTTTTTTATCAAAATAGTGCAAATGTTTTAGACATTTAAGTAATGGTTATTATATTTCTACCAAGCCCGCCTAGTTGTAAACGGTAAGTGTTACGTTATTTTCAAATACATTTATTCTTATAAGATAAACATGTCTTTCTTTTCAAAGTTCATATTAAACGAAAGTATATTTAATTTAATTAATTTATCTTCGTTTCTACTTATTTTAGCGGACCGTTGTTATTTTACAGGCTTGTTCAGCATTGCCTGGTTCTTCTTCTCGTTTTACTGAACCATAATGTAGTGTCGCCATTAAAGGAAAATAGTAACATAAATTTAAACAATAACATGTTAAAACTTTATCAATAGAGAACGAGGGTACAGGAGCCGATTTAAGGTCAACAGTTGCAATTATATGACCGCGTACCAGCTTAAAAAGTGGTAACAAAAGTACGAGTGTTTAATATTTGAATAAAACGTCAGCCGTTCAGCGGCAGAGTCATCGATCGTTGTATAATGTAAACATCCGCTAGCTACCGGCTATTTGACCAATTAGTTTAAAAGTTTATTTTAAATTGCGGTTTAATTCACCGCGTGGGACTTTATAAAAGGAGCGGCTGAATTCAAAACGGCCAATTTATTAAGCGCATCGCTTTATGACAGGTGGTATAAATTTGTCGGCAGACTAGCAATTTGTTTCAATGATCATAAAGTTTCATTTTTATGCCGAAGCCGCTAGTGATTGTTTCCTGTTCAATTGTTGCCGACGCGCAAGCGAATAACTGCGGACGTAATTAAACTAAATGTTGATTAGTTAGTGTCTCGAATGATTTCAATTGAGAGAGAAAAGACACATTGTAGCAGCCAGCCATCCCGCCAGTATATAGACTGAGAAAATAAAACTAAATACCATAAATTGACCCTTGTAAATACACCGTTTAATTAAATAAATAATATTGTGATAAAATGCAGTAGACGGATTGGTGATGTTTGTTGAAATAACTTTTGCAACAGAACATTGATAATATGTATTTAAACAACAGGAAAGATGTATATTTATTTAATGTGGAATATTCAACCCAGATGTAACTTCGAGGCATTTAAAAAAATGGTTGCTGCATTGCATTGATTGATCGGACGTTTTAGATCTAGATTCCTGGCGCGTACTGTCGAAAAATGATATATTGACTTAAATAGCTGTGTACCCTTTCAGTTACAATATTGGAAGGAATATTTAACGGGATTAAGATTATACGATGATAAAGATGAGCAGGGATGAATCAATGCATGACATGTGATTAAAAACGCTACAAACTATGAAAGCTTCGTTACACGAAGAACGGTGTTTATTAAAACATTTAAACTTCAAACGGTGTTCAATAGATGATGATTCAACGACAGTTTTCAATATAACTATTGGGATGGTGTTTTCAACATTAAATGAATGGGTTTATTGAATCTCACACTGTGATAATTCCGCTAATTCTAACCTAGCTCTGTTTATTATAGTTATCGCGAAAAAATATATACGTTGGAAAATACGATATTTGAATTTACAAATGGATATTCCCATGTTTTGTGCGGTTCAGGCAGTCAGCAGAATGGAGATATTTGCCATACAATAAGTCTCAATATGGATAAAATTCATTTGTTATAGTTCGAGTCGTATATTATTTAAGCAATTCATTTAAATAATTTTATGTTGTGCAGTTTAACTAAAAACCTGTGAAAGTCGGTCTGTGAATAAAAGGGAATTATGCGCATAACTTAACCGTAGAAACTTGTACGAAATGAGCAAGAGGATCAACTCCTTCGGAACAGTTTTATCTACAGCATTCTTCGTTAATTTACTGATATTCCTACAGCTTTCTCCAGGAGGTAAGAACACATTATTTAAAACGGACAGGCAAGTCAGAAAATAGTCTGGCTTTAAATTGAAGAAATCATGAAGAACTTAAGGGGAACACAATGTCGAAAACAAATTAATCAGAGTATTTATTGTGAGGAATCAAAGAATTGAAGGATTATGGAGGCGGCCATTTTTAATTTGTGATGTCATAGTGCTCTAATTTAATATTTAAGTAGTAAATACTGCTAAGTCAAAAACATATTCAAACTTAATCAATATTATCAATTTCAGATGGGGTTCAAAATTAAGTTTTCAAAATAGTATGTCTTATTTGCATGTACGATGCAGCCTCCCCACAACAACATCACAGGGAATATCTGATTTTGTTTGGTGCGGAAAGGTTGTTGCTCGATGGAGCTTAATTTGTTCAGATATAACTACTTTATGAGAGTGGTTTTTGCTCTTCGGAAGGTGTTTTTTATAGAGGTTGGACTGTATACTAAATCTTTGAGTTCTCATAACTCTCCTAATTGTCATTTGATTTTCAAAAATTCTTTCAACGATGCATTCATACTAACAAGCGTTTCAATGGCATACTCACTTCTTTTCTGACCTGAGTACCCCTCTACAAAATATTTTTTCGGAATATAACATAGCAGTTCCTTTTAAAAATGGGTATACAAAATGCTGAACTTGAAATGGTAAATGTTTACTGGGAATATATGATGTATATAAATGTATGAATATTCGTACATCTTTCAAGACAATGCAGATTTTACCACTGCTATTAAACTTGTGTCACAATTCTTTTGCAAAAATCGGACACGTAATTTTCGCACCACGCAGGCAATGAATTACAAGTTTACCCTCTCAAAGGGATATCATTTCTAAATTAATATTTTCAAATAAAATTTTCAAAAACGAATTCACTTCGATTTGCTTTGTGCACAACAGACATAAAAATAGCCTTTGCTTGTTAAAATTTCTGGTCTTAAGAAACCAACCGGCATAATGTTGTACCTTTCGGCTGATATACCACTAACCCGCGACTTGCTCATTGTATGTGCGATGATATCTGATTGGTATTTGATGGTATTTGATTGACCCAACCAGGGTCCCCGTTTGTTTAATTGACTAAGTCGGAAGTTTAAATTTACATTCAATGTTGTTTCTTACTGTCTCTTAAAGTTACTGCGCATGCGTCTCATTCTGTATTTGTGTAAAACGTCCCTGTAATATTTTCTGTCGGTAGTTACAGTCCAACCTCTTTAAACAACACCTCCGAAGAGCAAAAACCTCTCTTCAAAGACAGATGTTTTATTTCCAAAAGCAGTAATATATGAACAAATGAACCTCCCAAGAGCAACAACCTCTCCTAAACAAACAAAAGTTGATGTTCCCTTTGATGCTGTTGTACAGAGGTTGCACGTATATTGTTAATCCTACGGTTGCAAACTTTAAACACTCAGTTGCTTGTTTATATCTTCATAGCAAATCCATAACCATTATAAACCTTTAATTGGTTTTGTCAAGTCCGTATCTTCGTTTCAAGCCTGATAACTGACTTATTTTGGCAGTACGGTTGAATGATAATGCGTTATGAAAACAAAACAAGTTCGCAATGTCATGAAAAGATAAAGATACGACGATAAAACATTGTACATGTATTTGAAAGACAACGTACACAGTAAATACCTGTTACTGACATATTCTTCACATGACCCAAGCTACAAGTATAGCTATAAAATTATGAGTACAAAGCCAAAATGATCAAGTTGTTTAATCACGAAACGTTAGAGAACACGAACGTAGTGTTTTCCAATACATTGGAAATGTGGGACCCTTTCCACAGCTCTGTTTGAGATGATACTTGGAACTGGATGCATGACTAGGTAATGGCCGCATACATGGCTAGGTAACGGCCACATTCATGGCAAGGTATTGATCGCATGCATGGCTAAGTAATGCAATGGCCGCATACATGACTAAATAAATGACTGCATGCATTGCTTAGGTGATTGCAGATTGATATTTCATTTGTTTGAGAATGGTACACTGACCGACCTTCTATAAACAATTGTAATCTTCGAGTTTAAATGTGAAAATACCCAGTATTAGACAGAAACAACATCCTAATATTTTCGCTTGAACCACCAAGATACGCAACATGCGCACTTTCGTTAAAGTAACTGAGAATATTAAAATACAAAATGGCAGTTGACACATGCCATCAAACACTACAGGTAACATTCCATGGAGTGAAAAGCAGGCCTGACTGCAAGTGTTCGACAAAGAAGAATAAATGTTTGATTTGCCCAAGTTCGCTTGTAAAATATTTCATAAACTAGCTACTTCTCAGTGGGTAACTCATTTGAACCTGATAGATGTAATATCATTACAGATCATATTACAGATCGTCGATTGTTAGATACCAAAAGTAATGTTTCTGTTATGTCTATTTGATGACATTAAATTTGAATATAAACCATTGCAAACTTCCCAGCGTCTTGCTACATTTTTGTAATTCTATCTCGTAATTCTATACGTTAACACATTTTATTATCGAATTCGTGTCGAGTTGCTTTGTGCTTATATTGCATATACTGTATGAAAAAAACATTGATGTATCCCAGTATTATGGTTTTACATAGAAAATTGAGGCTGTAAATCAAATGCTAGCTTATTAGATTGGTTCTAGTTTCGTAGCATTTACAAGATGCTGACTTCCTCGATGTACTATAAGAGACATAAAATATAGCCATCAGAATGAATGTTCGTATTCGGGTTTCTTGTTGGTTAGTTACTGTGCACGATATGATTTCTAAATTTAGCACGTTCTTCGATATATATTGCCTGCAGCCACTTCTTCCCCAAATATCGAGCATAGCAATTTGAATTGATTTAACGTGCATTATTTTGCACTACTACGACTTTTACAGTCGCGTTTATTCAACATGAATGTTTAATATCATTAACAATGCATTGTGTAATTACACTGTTTGTTTGTATTATGACACATTTCTTTGCAAGTAAACGTCGATGATCGCGCTTTTACGAGTTCAGTCTAATTGGACCCAATATGCATTGGTAGTCATGCCTTCGTAGTCATAATGTGCAAGCGTGTCGCTTCATTCACTATCACAACACTAAATCCTGCTTAATGAAAGAAGTTCCTCCAAGAACTCAGAGACACTGACAACATTCTGCAATGTTAACAGAAGGGCTAATCGCTTATGAATAATTAAATTACTCGACACTTGCAAAAAGTGGTGTACGGATGATGCTAGAATTATGTTATTTTTCCATTCATCTTCTAGGAACGTTACCATCTCCCACATAAAGAAAAACAGGAAATTTATGACGGTAGACATGCTGCAATTTGTTTTACGAACTGTACAAATGTAAAGTCATACAGGAGAAAGCTTGTGAGACAATTAACAGAATGTTTATCATGAGATTATATTCATACCCTGTAAGGATCACATTTGCATGCCTTCAACATACAGCTATTAGGGAAGTTTAGACAGAATGCATGATAATCAGGTCGTGGCAGTTTGGATAGTGATCGTCCTGCTGTCCGTCCGACCTTCCGTCCGCATTGAAGTCAACGTCTTTATGTGACTATTTCAAAGTTCAGATTTGACATCGGCTCTTGATGAAACTACGTCACAAGTTTAATGTTAAAGGAGTACCGGGCCCCGTGCTTATAAAAGTTTCTGGAGCATAGTATCATGCTCAACACGAATTCATGCTCAATTAATATGAAGTCAAGTCAAGTTATACTTATTTACAAAGTCGGCTTCCATAACAATAATCTGAAGGTCTGTTCTCGAGCTAAGCCATCTTTCTATAACCCCAACTTTGTAAATAAATTAAACTTTGCAAGAAAAGAAGCCTGTCCAAAACCACCAAACATAGCCAATAATTATAGTATGCTGTAGCTAACTGGTCTGCTACATGTATCAAATATTTGAAAACAACATGAAAAAAAAAATGTACCAACGACGCGATTATACACACCCTTTCTTAAATCAACGTGAGCTCCAAGAAGTAAATGAGATTGTTACTTTCTTATCAAATAAATTTTCGTACCAGCATCTTAAATTACTTTCGTGCGTGGTTCATTTGATTGAAAGCGATTGTTGGAAATTTGCTGTAATCTCTTATACTAAATAACACCTATTATATGTTTGATTCTTTGAAATTTACCGAAAACTCACATGGAGATATTTGGATTAGCTACAGGGATAGTTTGCAGTATATCAAGTTGATATACAAATAGTCAATTAGACCTCGCAACGAACTCGTGTGAGGAATTTAGAATATCTTTGAAAACAACAACATTTTTTATAATTGCATAACCTTGAATAATAACTTTAACGAAAGCTCTTTCCAATGAATGCATTTTTATCATCGCAATATTTTATGTCTTCCGTTCTCCATTATCAGCATAAATGCCAGAAAATTACATGCTTAAGAACGGCATTCCTCTAACATGTAGTGAATGAAGGGTGGGTGAATATAAAACGTCGTAGGAGTATGTCTTTTATAAGTAAACGCATGGCAGACCTGTTTTTGTTTTCTGATCTTTGCATGTTCTGTATTGATGCAGTTGGTTTTATGTACAATTTCTCTTGGAAAACTAAGCAAATTGAAATTTCATTATTGAGCTTTAAAACAAATGATACAAAAGATGCGGGTCAAGATCTAAGGAAAAATATATTTTGAGATTCAGGCAGAGTAAAAGCTTGATTACCGTGTATGTCGTGTGTTTTTTTTTTTATATTTTCGATATTATATGTTATTTGGTTTTTTGAAGTGGTATATGGGGATATACATTTGTATTACCCGCCTAGATTTATATTATCCGAATATGTCAAGTGTAAATTACCGGCTTGTCTATTAAATATCAATTCCTATGTACGGATCATTAGCCCATCAAACGATTAGAAATTTCCTGGAAGGGCAATAAATATATACATGAACAAAATATATCAGTTCATAAAACAAACTGAAATAAAGAACTATGAAAATTGTTTTCAGAAAAAGTAGCCACAAAGGACATTTAAAAGCACTTTTATACGCCTATATGCGGTAGAAATACTTGTTTGACAACATTGATTTTGTGTAGAGTGTTGTTCCGAAAGGTTGTAAAACAGAAATATTATGTATGAAGTAACACATGGAACATACAGTCTATTCAGAAACTCATCTGTCATGGAGCTATGTGATAACGTCGGCTCAGATTTCCCATTCTCCGGTTGACATGCTCATAACTGAATTTACAACCGAAGAAAAAGACAGAGTTTGGCATGATATTCACAGGAAAAAGCTACAATAAATTTGCCTCTTTCCTAAAATATGTTAGTATTATCATCGTTTTCAATTGCGGCTTTACTCTTGAATGATAAAAACTAACTGGTAATGCCTTCAACCATTAAACTTAGACATTTTAGTGTTACAAAAATGTATAGCGTCTTAAAAACATTAAATGAATAAATATGTCTCACCGACCTCTCGATCACATGGCGTTATTTCCTAAGACAAAGGTATGTTAAAAGAAGATAGTTTCAGATTTACCATGAATCAATAATAAGCCGTTTATAAACAAGTGTTAGTCTTCGTTCCAGAGCATTTCTTAAATGTTATATATTATTTTATACTACTGATAGAAAGGATGACAGATAGTAAATTTGTAAGCGGTGTTGCACTGCCATTAAGTTTAAACTAAAACTGCAAAAATGGTGCAAACGTACAGATGTATGAACAACGTCTTGAGCACATACATGATGAACTGTGCATCGTACACGTACATACATGTATCATTATCTAACATTTCCCGTTTACTGAGTAACTTTCAACACGGTGTTAGCATGTTAGTTAAGCCACAGGGCGGCAATTTTAACAGCCATACATACACCAGGATATTAGCTGGTCACACAAAATGGCAACAATTTAAGATAATATGGAATTTATGTAACAGACATGAATGGAATTTTCAAAAGCTCAGGGGGCATTATCGTTCTAAGTTCCCTGTTCACGTGTGAGTCTGTACTTTTGCGTTCATATCAAAGTTTATATTACTGAATATTTTTATTTACGTCTGCAGTTCGATCAATTCACTTATGTTTATCACCTTTTGTTATTTGCAATTTGCTTTTGCATTTGGCGAACGCTCTAGTTGATTGTTCTTGGCAATAAAACTTTATTTCGTGATACTCTAGACATTCATCTGACGATTTTTATGTTATATTCAGTATTTCTGTTAATTCGGTGTATATAACGTTCTAGACGGTTTATGCATTGTTGAGCAATTTGATAAATGTGCTTAATATATCACCGGATACAAATGCATTTCATATGAATTGTATGGTTTCCATTGCCAGCTATGCATTTTGTGAATAAGTCAATTTGGAAAATTTCCATATGACTTTCATTTCCTTCGTCATAAATAAATCGAATGAACGAAACTTTTTTCAAATTAAATGAATTGCAAATTTCTTGGCAAAATTTCGATGCAATCCAGCTTTGAGTTGTTTTCAAATTTTATTACCGTCATTTCACTGACGAAACACATTCTGAATCAAACAGGTTGCCTGAAATGTCATTTGAAGACAACAATTTAGAATGATACTGCTCTAATGACGTTACCCGTTGTGATAAATCTTAATGTTCTTTTTTGCGTGCAAACTCATTGAATCAAAGTTGTCATGCATCTTAAACATTAATAACTGGCGAGGCGGACTTAATCAAAAAGTTTCTTTAATTGCAGTCAGTTTATTATGTTAACTGTAAAATTGTCTTCTAAAAGAAAATGATTTTTGTGAATATGTGTATTTGAGTCTCATAACTGCAACTACATGTAACTGCTATTACTGATTGTTACTTTTTTCCAACTTCCTCACACGTTGATAACTTCTTGTATTTTCCATATCTTTTTAATGGAAATATATTTTGTGTACTTGTCCGGGCTAAAACTGAAATCAGTATAGTTCGAGGTGATCGGAGTCCTCAGTTACAATTACACAATAGGGGTGTTAAAAAGTAATGATTATTGGTGCCAAATTTTCTAACCACGACAGGAAATGAAACCAACTATTTCTTTCATTATTCTTCCTTTGTGTATACTTTTGAATCTATATACATGTATGAAGTTGTTTGATGTCCAGGTAGTAGTCATGTACCCAATGTGTTCACATAGCCTGGCCACTAACGAACCGTTTTAACGTTATTTACGAGTCGAGCAATGTCTTTCGTATGCCTAACGCGTCTATTGAAACATAAACTGTATACCTAAAACCATATAAGTATTTAAGCTAGTTTTCGATAACATCGCATACAAGATACTGTATGTCGAAATTTAAGTAAACATTTGCATAGTGGAATACTGCTAAATCAGTCTTTTCAAAAACTAGGCCTTGGCAGGTCAATAATGTAAAACAAAATTGCGGTAACAGCAAACAGTAAATGTCCGGTACATTATTCTTGAATAAAACAATAACACATAAGAATAAATGCCTCATTTCACCGGTACAGTGTGTACTATCACTTACTTGATCACAATTATGATGTTACGGTATCTTCTTTTTCAATTATCTGCTATTAGGGCAAAGGTTAAGAATGTTTAAAAAAAAGAAATCAGAGCGAAAGCAAACTATAGTGATTAATGGACCAAAGTTTATTAGGATAATACACTGTTGGAAGCTAGGCTCTGTATATGGTTTCTATAAACATTTCAGCAAAGCTCATTATAAAATTTACATCATAAAATTTATCCGTTCTTAAAGGTGAAATAACTCTTAATTGTAAAGGATAAACTTCTTTCCTTTTAGCAATGTCTATAAACCTTTATACTGCTGATTCTATCTCACATTTTATCGTTCTTGATAGCATTCAGCAAAATTGTTTATTGGAAGTTTAAAAATTTCATTTCTTAGCACTGCTAGAACAATTTTGAAATTTCTGACTTTTGATGCCAAGTCCAGCTAAGGACTCAGTTTTCCTTTTTTCCATTCTAAATCCTTTTATGTTATAAAATAAAATTCAAAGTTATATTTTATACGCATCATAATGCGAGTGCAATGTTAAAACTAACGGTCAATCTCGCAAAAATTATAATATATTTCAACTGGAAATTTATTAACTTATAAAACGGATACCACGTTTTTCACAGTCCACGAAATTCAAATTTTCAGTCACAGTTTACTTCAAGAACATTTATACAATGTACATAGCCAGTCGTCCTCGATTCAATTGCCGAATATAAACTAAGTGAATAATTATGCCGATTTTCCTCCGAAGGGACGCTTCACTGAACTCGGAGTAATCAGGCGAGGTTAGAGAAGAGGAAATATGTTCTATCATATAAACTTCCGCAAGGCTCCCCACATTTTCCTGTCAAGTACATACTATGGACAATTAAATCTAAGGAAATTTTCTCCAGGGAAAATGTGTTTTTTATTGATTTAACACAAAAGCAGAATGGGTTAGCGTTGCAAATGCAAATGATCCCGACGAATAGCTAGGTGACAAGTTCAGTTAGACAAAAAGGTATACAAGAGAGTTTTATATTGTTCGTTCTACATCATACCGATATGATGCGATAGTACTGGTTAAACTTGTACATGTACGAATACCAGACGTAAAAAAGCATTGCATGGGTTAACGTATGTTGAAATATCCATGTTTTGTCATGTAAATGTGAATGTGATAAAACAAAAATCAAGATTTATAAACTTGTTAGCGATCATCTTACCATAGTTAGGTGTTTTCATATTCATCTAATCACAGAGATCAAACACAACGAACTACTCAAACAGTTTAGGGTATTAATTGTAATACAAAAATGTAAAGATGTATTGTCGTTTGAGTTTAACAAAATAATTGATAAATTATATTATTTTATTTTGCCTTTTCTAAAACGAAAGCATGTTTTCTAGTTATCAAATATCTTTGTAAAATTCCAGAAGTCTTACGGAAAGAGACTGTAAATAGGTTATAAATGAATAAGCATGCATATTTGAATTACTGTTGGACGAATTTTACTTCCAATGATGCGCAACGTATATCTCTAACTGTTAATACCATGCAATAATGTGAAAGTAGGACAAAAAGACCACCCTGGTCAATCTAAGGAAATACAAATACTGTAGAAAAACGAGTGAATTAAGATATTTGAGCTTGAGTCTGTTTCACATAGGGTCACAAAACCATGATAGTGTTTTGAATGAGAATAAAAGCACGAACGGTCAAGTCAGTTGAAAATCTTATAATAACTGTACACTCTACCTTGTGATCCAATCTCCGCAAATAACTTTCTAAGTACATCCCTATATATTAGATGTATGACTGTTCTTTACTTTCCGGATGCATGTTCAAAGTTTGTTCATAATGATTCAGCCAAAAGATGTATTTTGAGACGAAGCGAGTGCGTTCGATTGTTACTTTACACGCCCCTTTCAACGTAATTTAGTGGTAACGTGCGTGCAAGAAAATACCGTATATATCTCGCCAAAGTGCTTTAATAAAGCCATTACTTTCAGTACACGGTTTCTCAATTAGACCTGTCGAAATAATAAAAGACATCGAGCACTAAAGAAGAATTATGTTCTTCCTACATTTTTTTATAAATTATTTTTTGTACCATTTGACTTGCTAACTTCCGCTATTATAAACCTTAAAGCTGATTCCGCGTTTTCTCCTCTATCACTACCGTACGTATTGAATTAGTTTTACTTCATCTTTAATGACTGTGTTTTTAATATAATCGATTGGCTATTGAGGGAACTTTTTTAACAATTATGTACAGATGAAGTACCGGCATCATATATTTACATATCCTTGATACTAGAAGACTATATGTTTTAAGAATGTAATAAATATATGTATATCTATTAATACTTCATCATTGTTCTTTTAGCTATTTGTACATGTACTTCGCCTGTCGCATTGATGAAATAGTTAATATGCGCAAAGCACAACTTAAATACTTTGACGTTATACTGAATGACGTCAAGATATAATGCGCAGCGAGCGATTTTACCACTATTTCTCTGTACAATCTCTTTCATTATTTTATTAATGACAAAATATGGATAATTCGTTTATGATTGAATTACCATGTTAATTGTGAAACGATAGAGACATCCCATTGAATTATAAAACAATGAGATTATTGTCAGCTTCCATGAAGTCTTTATATTAAAATCTATTTCTGGTACAATTATGCAGGTTTCATTTAAACTTTACCAGCGTAAATCATGTAAACATTAAGTGGCGTAAAAGGGTAAGTCAACTTCTAAGCAAAATGCGTTTTATATGATTTTGGTGAAGCTAAAATTTGCGAGTCTATCATTGTCTACTGCTAAAAGTTAAATACATTGACTTTAATCCTTCCTTGAATGTGACTGTGAATATTTACAAGTTCCATCATAAAAAATAACTTCCTTTTTTGAAGAACCAAACTTTTAAATGGAGAATTATTTATAGTAGAAAAGTCGAGGATCACTTCAAATATTAAGTTCATTAAAAGGTTTTCTATAAAGCGGAAGGCAACATTGATATTGTATCAGGGACTTGAAATGAAGATGAGCAGAGACAACATATAAACTGTCAATTCAATAATTCATCTGTCATGGAACTTTATAAATATGTCATTCTAGAGTTGACTTACAGTACTCATAAAGATTTGCGAGTGTTCATAAGCTGGCAATAATATTTTTTTTTCCGTACTTTCCGTTTCTTACTCTTGATTTATCAAAACAATAAATATTAAACGATCCTTTATAAGTTAACCTCCCGATTTAATTAATATAATATATAACAGAGATACAGATGTAGCAAGTGCTCAGCTCATTTAAGGCTTGCTACATACACATGTAGTTCCGTTACTTCAATAAAAAAGTAAACATTACGCACAATAAGAAAACAAAGAAATAAAACATGGGTTTACATATTTGCAAGAATATCAAGATATAATTGTGTTCGGATTTAGTTACTTAATGTTATATTGTTGATCTCATGTGTGTTCTTATCTACACCAGAGACCTCATGTTTAATCCGAACTTGAATTCTGTATCCTTTCATATTTTGCTCCGTTACAAGTAGTTTCATGTCTGCTCTCATTATCTAATTGACCATTTACATATTATGCAATATACGTTTCCACAGCATGTCATTGATATTTGTCTGTCACGGGTTAAATCCTAATTGTACGCACGAATAGATGCCTACAATTTTAAACATAAAATATTTTCATCAATCCAGATATATAAGTCCTCACTAATACATGGTATTTCTTTGATAGTTAAACTTAAATGAAGGCTGTGAGTTTTTGTTACTTGTAATGAAATTTTAAATGAGACAGTAAGATTCCTATCGATGTTTATTAGTACTGTCGGCTAATGCAGCCTCATTAGGCCGATATCTGTTCATATCTAGGTACCAAACATATGACAATTTATAAAACTTTAAATTTCTAGCTTTTGTTGGTCTCAGCTTGCATGGAACAGACATTGTGATTTGCCATCGACGACGCGCATTTTACATGTTTCACAACGGTTATGTAAATACCTGTAGATTGGCTGATATCTGACTTCCGCTAATGCATTTGTCACACGTTTTGCTGAGTTATTCTCGAAATTAGAGAGAAAAAATATTATTTACTAAGCATCAATCCGATTACAATACTTTTTACTTAATATTCAGCATTTCTGCTGATGCATTATATATAAATTTCTAGTTGCCTTACGCATTCTTGATCAAGTTTATAGTGCCTTATTTCGCAATATGAATGCTTTTCTTTTAAATTGTATAGATTGCACTGCTAGCTATGCAATTTGTGAATCAGCCAATTTGAGAAATTTCCATATAACCTTAATTTTCCCTTTGAAAGAGATATCAAATGAACTAAAATCTTTGAAACATTCTACAACTTAAATCAATAGAACAATTTTTGGCACAGTCAGTGCACTTTAACTTTGAGTTGCTTTCTTTCTTCCACAAAACAGACAAATAGAAACAAACATTTGTATAAGAAAAACTGTCTGTAGACAGTCTTAAACTGTTACTCAGTGTCCAACTTAGGGACCTGCGCAGACGAGATAATAGTTACTTTAATCATAAGTTTACTGCCAAACAGTTTTCTTCACCAGGAGGATTTCCGTTTGTTGGTTTAACTCGTGTAAAATGGAAAGTACACGAACAACAAACTCTACCACCGTTTCTTAAATAATTATGATCATTAGGTTTTAAGCTATATTCCGACATAGTGATTATGATGTGTAATATTATTTCCCTACATAGGCTGTTATAACATAGTTATGCGTATTTGAGAAAAAAAACTTGTTAGGAAGGTGTAGTACTAGAAGGCAACGTGGCCGTGCAAGTTTTAGTTTGAATGTGTATGGCCCTGAGTAGCTTTTCTTAGTTTATATTCTATTGAACTTAAAAAAAATCAAACGTAATTTTCTATGATAGTGGTTGTGGTAATCAACTATATCATGACAAAAATAACCATCTGATGACTTTATGCCATACATTCCTAAAACATCAATTGGAACTCAAGTGGGGATTGGCTGATTGACCTATAATCTATATAAAAACTAATAGAAGCAACATGCAAAACCATGTTGTGACTATTTGAATAAATCCTGAATTAAATGATGACCCGTCCTAATAATTCTTTGTTAAATATTCAAATGAAAATTTGAAAAGGACATACAAAACCTTACAAATTTTTTTTCTCAACCACTGGTCAGACTTTCATTTAACTAAGTACAAATTAAATCCCTGCTCTTGAAAAAGTGTTGGCCCTGTTCAAAATTATTAACTAAAACGAACTCAAAATATGAAAATTAAGTGGGTTGATGGTGTATAGGCGCTGCAACTGAAAGTCCGGCGTAAGGACTATCGTAGCGTTTTTGTTAGACGATTATACAAATACAATACAGTAGTGATAAATGTTTGTTAAAATAGCTGTGCTTGTTGCTGTATCAAATGCAAAAGAAAACATGACTAGATTTGTTTCATGACAGCGCGCTCGACTATTCGAAGGCTTGTCAGTAAAATGATTTTTTTTTGTCTAAGAATAGGTATATTGTGTAATTTTGTGTACGAAATAAGGTCAAACCTGTACAACGAAAATCGAGAGAATAAAAATGTAGGTTGGTAAGGGTATGGTGGAAGGGGATAGAGGTAGCGGGGATAGGAAGAGGGGTACATCAAAACCATGTTGTCATAAGCAATATCATTTGAAAGTTTGATGAAGAAATATGAAGAAATGGCAAAGTTTTAGCAACGTAAAGTACGGAAAAGGACAAAACTTTGTCAAATGTGATCTTTGCCCAAATTGTATGCTGCATCACAACCTTGTTGTCATCAACAAAATAATTTGAAATTTTGATGAAAACATATTGAGAAATGGCAAAGTTATAGCTAAGGTAAAGTTTTTGTGACAAGATTTAAGAACTAAAATCGGGCATGACTAATCTGGATGGCATAGTTATGTGACGTGCTGCAGTTGCCCATATTGCACTGAAGAACAAGTATGCCACGTTTGAGCTGGGCGAGTGCAATAGCCTCCTCATTCTTCAAAGAGTCGAGCTAAAAAGGAGCATAACTACGCAAATACGGTTGACAGAGTTATGTGACTTGCTACAGTTGTCTATATTGCCATAATAAAAGTATAATGAGTTTGAAGTACATACATGTATGTTTATATGTATAGAAGATATTAGCATTTATAAACTTCAACAAGAACACTTCATCAAGATGCAGACACCGACGCCTTTTTATTCTTCCAATAGTCGAGCTAAAAATGAGAGTTTAGTAAAAAAAATACTTAACTTTTGACGACAGTTGTTAAAACTAAAAGTGTTCACAAAAAAAGTATGAACTGTTTCAATGTATAAAACTATCGCGCTTCTTCAAGTGAAATTAAATGAAAAGGGTCAATGCTTTGAAAATCGTAAATACTTTATAAGATTAATTTTAACTTACTAATATCGTTAATTTCGTATAGGCTAAATCAATTGTCTGTACCAACCTAACATCAAGAACAATCAGTTGTATGAACCTTATTTCAAAAACAATTTAGATATCGTACAGTTACTTGGTGGCAGGTAATTTCGTCAGAATCGTCTGAAATAAATAAGTTTAAGTTGATTGAAACAAATTTTAAATGAAAGCCCCTGAAACAGAGAAGTTCTGACAATTTAACCTTACATGATATTTCTGTAAGATTTTATGTATATATTTTTATAAGTGTGGATCATGGTGAAGTCCTCGAAAAATTAGTTACCCTTGTATTCGCGATTTGGGAATATATTTTTAAAGTCCCAAGATAACTTACAATTTACTGTACTGTATCAATAACGATATTTTTTAAATACAAATGTACGTTGATAACGGGGCACGTCTCCATGTTTGAGTTACATTTACTAACTGAGTTATCATGCTGAATTACCTAGAAAGTGAGGTTGAAGTAATCAAGCGAGGTTCATA
Source organism: Saxidomus purpurata (assembly GCA_022818135.1). Taxonomy (NCBI): domain Eukaryota; kingdom Metazoa; phylum Mollusca; class Bivalvia; order Venerida; family Veneridae; genus Saxidomus; species Saxidomus purpurata. Next base: position 29,289 of record JAFMSR010000485.1, read on the forward strand.
GACAGGGATTAGTTCTATTATATAAACTCCCGCAAGGCTCCCATAGGATCATTTCAAGTATATAATATCAACAATTAAATCTAAGGAAATTGTCTCCCGGGAAAATGTGTTTATATTGATTTAATTCAAAAGCAGAAGAGGTTATCTTTGTTGCAACTTATGCTGAAAGATTATAAGTTAACGCACCTGTTAATTTCGTTTTGACAAAAAGTATACATTGGCGTTTATTTTGTAAAGAACTTAATACATATAGAGCTTGTTTCTTAAACAGATTACACCAATACGATAAGAAAAACATACGTGAATTCAAATTAGATGCATACCGAATGCAGTTATTGTTGTCTGGGACTTGTAATTGCTTCCTGGAAATATATAATTTGCATATCATAAAAGATTGCCCAAGCATAATATTCAAGCGTTAAAAACGTGTAGGAAAATATATCTGACCAGTGAGCCCTAATACAGACTTGACCTTAAGTACATGATTTCTCAATTAGACCTATTAAAATAATGAAAGGCAACAAGAACTATACATAAACTGTATTGTAAAGTTATTGGAAAGTGACATTTCAAATAATAATGACATCCCTAAAGTATAAATTGGATGACGGTTTGTTTAAATAACACTAATGATGTAAAAGCTGTTGTAGCGAAGATGAGAAATAAAAATATATAATTCGAACTATCTGTACACTATACAGTCGATTTAGAAATACATCTGTTACGGAATATAATACGATGAGCTCGCATTTCCAGTTCTGGAGTTGACGTGTTATTGAATGTAATCTATGACAGGGGTAAAGACAAAAGTTGACATAATACCACTGTCCTAGAAAACAATGTCTATAGATTACGCGAATAATTTAGAACGAGTCTGATTATTGTTTTCATCTTGAATTCGCTCTCTTGATTCAATAAAACTACCATCAATTTAAAACAAGGCTTGAAACTTTGAAAAAAACCGGAAGATAGATCAACAAAACGACCATTTCATAATTGTATGTATAGCATCTCATTCATCAAATAATTGCCTCTACTTCTTCAATATAAAAAAATTACACAAAGGGAATGAGTAGAAAACAAACTTTTATGTTCTAGGTTTTGCCATTAAAATCTTGTCCATCGAAACTTTACACGATCGTGCTCGGCTATTCAAGGGTTTGTCAGTAAAATGTTGTCTTTTTAGTATAGTACATTGTGTTATTGTGTAAGAAGTAAGGCAAAACTTATAAAAATGATAACAACCAATTAAAGAATTGTTTTGTTGGGGTTGGGTGGGGGGAGAGGTAGGAGGAGAGGTAAAGGGGGTACATCATGACCATGTTGTCATACGCAATACAAAATGGCAAACTTTTATCTAACTTTAAGTTATCATGACAAAATTTAAGTACAAAAAGGGGCATAACTTTGTCAAAATTGATCTTGTTCCAATTAATTTGGCTACATCACAAACATGTTGTCATAAGCAAACTTATTTGATTCGATTGATTGAGAAATGGTAAAGTAATTGCTACGGTTAAGATTTTGTGACAAATTCTTAACTACAAAAACGGGCATTACTACGCAAATACAATTGGCAGGGTTATGTGACTTGCTGCAGTTGTTTATATTGCCATAAAAACAAGTACGTTAAGTTTGCAGTTTATGTATCAATGGTATGCAATATATTAACATTTATTAAAAAACAACTTTAACCAACGAGGACGGCGACACCGTAGCAGACGCCGGCGCGATTACAATAGCCTCCTTATTCTTCGAATAGTCGAGCTAACTATGGAATCTACCTACCAAATTCTCATTACAAAATTATTAAGATTATTGTAATAATTATTATGATTATTATTTCATACTGTACATTGTTCAGAGGTACGCAACCTTATTCTGGAAATTTCCGATCATGTTCAGACTGACACAACAGGGCTTCAGCTTTCCGAAACTGTTTCTCAACGATTGCAGATGCGCAATGTAAAAGTAATTTATGAGAGCGTTATTTGGTAGTGTCATATATCTGCAGCATTCATTGAAACACAGCTTTTATTTTGATATTTACTAAAACTCAATCTGATTATCATAAAAAAGAAAAGCACGATTCACAGCTCATGAAATTTAAGTTCTAGTTTGGACTTATTTCAATTAAATTAATAACAAGACAAGTGTCCTTGTTAAAATTGCCGAGTATAATCCAAATGGATAATTATGTCGTTTTTCCTCCAAAGACACGCTTCATTGAGCTCAAATCATTCAGGCGTAGTTTTGAGAGACGAAATATTTTCTATAAGAGGAAATTCCGCTAGGATCCAACAATTTCCTGTCAAGTACATACTATTGACAATTAAATCTAAGGAAATTTTCTCCAGGAAAATTTTTTTTTTACGTTGATTTAATAGAGGTGCAGGATAGGTTAACGTTGTCGAAAATGCAAATGAATCTTAAGAATTGTTTGATCACAAGTCTGAAATGATCGGTACAGGAAACTTTAATTTTGCAAGTACTAATTTGTAACAGACAGCATAAAAAGTGGAAGAGTATAAGAGTATATTAATGCCATTACAATGCGAATGGGAGTAATCTGTAATACGATGACTTTGCATCGGGGTGAATTTCTAACAAATCTTAAATATTTTAATTCTATGTTATTTGTAAACTGCATGGCCTATTATCGGTGTATCACTATGTTTGTATTTAACAACAGGGATCAAGCCCTAGTAAGATAAATATTGCAGCTTCATGAATCAGCTCCTATTCATCTTTGTATTGTCCTTGCATGAAACTGCTCTGGTGTTTTAACATTTCTGAGAATATCACTGTCTTTTAATTACAATAAAAGAAAAAATTACATACAGAGAAAACTGTCTTTGACTGGTTCAGAAAATTACCTTTGTAATCCCCTAATAGATTAGAAATATGTGCCGAATAAACATATTATAAACATATTGTGTTTTGAAATACTTCAGAAAGTTATGCCTGTAAGTTATTGATTTTATCTGAGGTTATCCCGAAGTAAGCTCTATCGGTAAAAAACTATTACTATACATTATGTGCCACTATATGCTACGAATAGCTACTTTAAATTAGAAAATAAACACATTTTGCATAGAGGGTCAAAGTCAAATAATTTTTCATAGTACTGTAGCTACCTCTATTGCGCATTATATATGGGAATTATTATCGTATTTCGGCAATGCATGTAGCAAGCATAAAGAGATCGAGTTGACTTACAAAGTTAATTATAATGTGATATACCTGAAGCGCTTTACGAAAACCTTTTCTTTAGAAAACACTCTCATACGATATCAAAGCAGATATTGCAATCTGTTTAGAACAAATAGAACAAAGATTTATCTAAAAATTACACTCTGTTTAGAACAAATAGAACATTTCAATAAATAGCACTCTGTTTAGCACAAATAGAACATAGATTTGTCTATAAAGTACGCACTCTTTAGACCAAATTGAACGCAGATTTATCAATAGATTACACTTGTTTAGAACATATAGAACTTAGACGTATCAATAAAATCAACGCGGTCAAGTATTAAAACTTTCATATTGGAACATATAAGTCACATATTTGATATCATTATATAATTTTCACCTTAAACAATAATTTTAAGCTGTTTAAAATTTCAATATTCATTCATATTGTTTGTTTTAATTGCAGTCTTTACCAGTAGTATTATCGAGTCTTAATGATCCTTCTTTTTTTGCTGTTGTTAACATACTTTTCACGCATATCATCAACTGTTATTTTAAATATAGCAATCATACATGTAACAATAATAATATTAATAATGATTGTAATGTATAAATATACAGATTCGGCACAAAAATTCCCCGTGGAGTTTACTTAAGCCAAATGTGTGTTTCGCTTTTTGAGAGTGTGTCTTCCCCTTTTCCAAAGTCTTTGCCAACGCATCAAGTGGTTACATTAAAACCTATTTCAACCCATTTCAGTTCTTTATATAGCAGATGATACGCAAATTATGCAGAATTGAAATTGAATTATACAGACTTTAAAAAGTTCTAATAGCAACTGAATGCCATTCAGTATCTATTGATACAATCTGATTGACGAACTTATATGCCAAGTCCAATCTTAATGCGTTTTCAAAGCTGTATGACTTTATTAAAAATCATTTATATGTACGATGATTATATACAGACTAGCAGATCATTATTGTTCGACAAACGTCAACGTTATATGGGCATACTGAAGGCTATTTGTGAGCTCACAACATTGATTTTGTGTATGACATCGCAAAAAGAAATATACTATATACTGCCGAATCAGGGATATTCTGTCATGGAATCATATAATAACGTCAGCTCAGATTTCTCATTTTCGAGTTGACATGTTCGTAAATGTAATTTTCGGCCGAGAAAAAGATAAAAGCTGGCATGTTATCAAATTCCTAGAAAACAGATAGTGTATATTTTGTATGTGTCATAAATCCGAAGCAAAGTCGTTTCAGTGTCATTATTGTTTAAATCTTTAAAACTACTGATAACTCCACGCATGGCATCAGTGTTCAACCTAAAAATGGTAAATGAAAATAGTTTTTGTTTTGTTTACATAATAAGGAAACACCGTCTATGACCTCTCTCAGAAGCAACCTGTTGAATACATTCTTTCTTGCTGTCTAGAAACTAGTAGATTGCTGCAACATTATAAATAATAATTACACAAAAAATAAAGCATAAAGAAAATCTGTAAAATATTTTTAAATGTGGATTATGTGACCCAAATGTTTATAATTTTATCAGACTCCAATTTATTTCGAATTGACTTTAAAATTCCTAGTTAGTCAACCAACGATTGGTTTATGTTAATAAAAGGGATGGCCACGAAGTCTTTTGACTAAATATGTTACAGTGCAGATCCTAAGCACAATTAACTGTGACACAGGATAGAATCATTTGCAATTTATAGCCTGTCAATTTTAATTCTTTCATCGTTGTCAATGATGGGCTATGTAACCAAAACCAAAATTCTTCTCAGTTGCCCATTCGAATAAATTAGAATTCTGTTTTCAGTGCTTTTTTATATTTTCTGTTGTACTTTGTTATTTTTGATAACCGTACATTAATCAAACTATATTAACATTTTATGCAAACACGTAGCTTAGCTAAGAGGATCTCGAATATTTGATATAAATTTAGTCTGCCATGAGTTCAACCTAATGTATGCTAAGACTCCTACGCACCAATAGCGGCTCAGATATGATCGTTTACCATGTTCAATAGTGCGACAAAGTCTGTATGATGGATCAGACATGCTCGGAAAAAACGTTAAGGTGTTCATCTTTTGAGAATGTTTCATCTTTAATAACATATTAATTCAAATCTATTTGACGTGCACAAACGAGGTCACCGTGTGAATAAAGTGCGTGTAACGTACGTAGCGTGCTCATGTTGTCATCGTGTATTGTATGGTACAGCGTATTGTTTCGTTCATCGTAAACGTTAACGGTATTCGATGTCCGATATACGTAATATGTTTTGTTTAGTAGTGAATCGTTTACCTTTCCATGCATATTAAAACAAAGCGTTCACTTCCAATGTTATTTTCGTTTGTCAGTGTAATTATTGGTCACAATTTAATTTCTAATTTTTTGTAGTAATTTCAAAAATGTATTCAGCAAACGCTTTTGTCAGTTCCTGAACTGTTGTTCGCTAAAATGTAGTAGACAAAGAATACGAAATTGTATACAAAATTGTATGTTTAAGTTAGGCTTGGAACATTAGCAACCGCACCGGTATAACTACGAGTATTGTGCTTGTAAATCTCGCTTTTTGTAATGTTTGTTCCTTTCAATTTTATCTAATTTTATCGCCAACACACTTGACGGTTAGTGATTTGATTAAATGAAATGAAATGATGTTGAAAGTCAAACTCTCGTATGAAAACAAAATGCCAAGTTAGTTATCACATCCGACACCTTGATGTATATACATACACGAACCATTTATTTACCGCGCATGTCACGTCCGTATACCGCACGTGTATCATAAGCGTACAGTATGTGTATCGTGCGCTCCGTATGACAAGGTAAGGGAAATGGAAATTACAACCACTGGCTTCACTTGTGAGCATCACGACACATTTTTTATGAATACTGTTATATGCAGAAGCACATTTCTTCTGGACAATTGCGTTTATCTTATATCTAAATGTCATGGTAACGAACTAAATTGTAGACGAATGCAACCTGATAGCTCAGTCAGTAGAGCATTTGCCTTGTAAGGGAAGGGTTCGGGTGCGATTCCTGGTCATGTTGCACACTAATCTCTCCCTGTGACGTCCAACATGGGGTCGTGGCGGCAGTATAAGGAATGTCTCAACCGCCCGTAATTGGCTAATTTGATAGTACTCACAGAAATCGAGGACGGATGGAATTATATTATAGGGAGTGGAGTAAATGTACAATCTCACAACTTAATTGTGTTCTACCATATCTAAATTTGATTGCGTTTCTTCTAATATATTCAGTATTTCCTGAATTTTCTTGAAAAACAAGAAACAAATCAGATTATAAAAAGGATAATTGTTGGTTTCGGTGTAAAATCACGTTATAATTTCACCAAAAGTGATATTTTCACGAGTGGCGCAGCCACGAGTGAAAATAACAACTTTTGGTGTTCACGAGTGAAATTATCGTGATATTACAACGATATCGACAATGTTTCTGTTTATTTTATGGTTAAAACTCTACTTTTATTGAGTTTGTTTCTATAAAATATCGAAAATCGCGGGAAACGTCATCAGAAAACATAGCGCAAATGACGTCATTTAAACGACGTCATCGTCGCATGGTTTCCAGCATTAATTACGCTCGGTATACTTTTTGACGTAAATCCGGGGAAAAGATTGCAAAAAAGGTGAAAAATAAAAATGGTAATCCACTTTTTCAAAACTGTGGATTATCACTTTTATTTCACTGAGAAAACTCTATAATTCACTGGAAAACATAAAATAAAACTGTTTTATGTTTTCTTCAGTACTCCCGATTTTAATAGTATATTTGTATATTAGCATCCTGGCTGTTTAAATTTTGATAAACGTGTGTGATCCAATTTGGGAATTTACCATTTTACTTCCATTTTCTCCGTGTCAGAGTAATCAAAAGAGCTTAACTCATTGATACATTTTACAGTTTAAATGATTTGAACGCTTCTAGGCACACGATGTAATTTAATGTTAAACCGTTTTAGATTTTATTATCTCTTTCACGTGAAACAGAATCTAACATGTTTCCATGAAACGCCAATTGAAGACAACTTTTTCAGTGTTACTGCTCTAATGAATTCAACCTCTGTGATTAATGTTTCTATGGATTCTCGCGTACAAAACGTCTTGAATCCAGTTGTCTTACACGGTAAATATTTGATACTGGCGCCTAAAATCGAGTAGCGCAGACAATAAAATGCTACTTTAATAATTTTCAGTTTATTATGTTTGCTCTCAAACAATCTTCTTCTTCTGTATTTCTTTGTATGTATTTATGTGAAAATTAAGGCACACAAACAATGAATGGTAAACACTATTAATACACTACAGAATATTAGCTCGTTTCCCTTCCCCTTCAATTGTCATGCACAATACCTTTGTAGTAACATTTTGATTTTATAATTTCGTTCATCATCAGATAGCTTTATTTAACAATAAATGCTTTGAATGAGACAAAAATATTGTAATCATGTCAAAGAATTGAAATATAACAGTTCTATGTCTCATCTTTGAAACTAAAATCTCTACATAAGCACAAGAACACCAGTAGACTAAATGCAATTTCGTTCATTTTTTCACTTTTAACTGATTCGTTCAATAATCACTTTAATGCTTTCTCTTCGTTGCACTTTCAAACGTTGCAGATACTGATCTACTTAATATGTTTAAATTCTGCAGAAATTCAAAAAAAACATTGACCAGGGTACATGTTACAGTTTAAACGTATACTATTTACTACAACATTGGGGATTATTTCCGAGTTAGCCAAATTCAGCCTCTCTCTTTGGAAATATGTCAGAGCATTAACAGTCCAGTATAGTTCGATGAGATTCAAATAAAGAAAGTTACTATGTAATTAAATTTCATGAATTATGATTATTCTTTCCTAAGTGCCAATAAGGGTGACAATGGTGTTCTGCATGACCGTCACACTTACATAAAACAACATCTTTTCAAAACAGTACAAAATAATCTGATCGGGTCGGCAGTTTTGCTTAAGGGGTTTGCCATATATTATATATAATGTATATTTCATCCTCAGCATGCCCATCAATTAGGGTCTCAGAGTTTCCCATAATACTCATACATGTAACTAGGCTTGTGCTAAGGGGCGGATACAGCGGTCAGAACCAAGCCCGTCGGAATTTAATATATAATGAATTGCAGCTAAAGCAACCAAATACGCGCAGGAAATAAAGCTGAATATTTGTACCGCTAAACTTCTAAAATTAACTTGCCCATGTTTAAGACAGGATTGTCATTATAATTACATTTCAAGCAAATGTGCTCTTTGTCAGTAATTGTGTCACTCCTTACTATCAATTAAAATGAATTTTAAAAAATCCATATAACATATCAATATAAACAAGTCATATGGGTGTGTTTTCATCAAGGTTTAATTTATAGATTAGTAAAGAAATTTATCTTTGTTTACCGATAATATTAACTCACATACATAGTATCTTCTTTTAGCAATATTAACTTCCCCATTTCAGACCTCGTACAGATACCATTTGACAGCAAATAGTTTCACAACCGGTCTAAAACAAATGAGTTTAAAGTAACTGAGGAATTTTTTCACAATTGACTCGCAGCAGCGAATCTTGCACAATCAAACTCAACAAAAATCTAAGAAAATAATTTTAATTATATGATCCTTGTTGTTAAGGTCAAGAAAACGTTTCTGATTATTTCATGGAAGTTTTTTTTTCAGGATTGTCTGAGAGCGCAATTAAGCTTGTGCAGGCACACATAATAATTACGGTTTTTGTATGGTGTGCGGGTCATTTGTCATAATACAGGAAAGGTGTCGAAATAATCAGGCTTAGGAGTGAGGAACTCTGTTCTATCATATAAACTTCCGCTACTTTCCCACATCATTAACTCTAAGGAATATTTTTCAAGGGAAATTGTGTTTCATATTGATTTGATACAAGGTATGGTTGAAGTTGATGCAAATACAAAAGAGTTTTAATGAGAATTGTTTGGTGACTTGGTTAGACAAAAGGTATGAGAGATTTTGCTAATTTTGTTAGTACTGATCTATAAACATCAATATATAAAAACACGAGAAATATTTTGATAAAGTATTGGGGATGTACATATCGGCATTGGGTAAACATATGTTATAAAAACATGATGAACGCTTAGAAATTCAGTGTTTTCCATGCAACTCTAGAGGTAGTCTCGCGTGTACCAGTGCTTTACTTCGGGCATGTAAAAGAACTAAGGGGTCTATTCGTTAAGAGAGCTAGGGTCTGGTCCGGATTCCCTTGTATCTCTTTCTGTCTTACGGACCACGATGGAAATAAGAGCTTGCACTTTATTGTGTTTTCCTTGGTACTTGTACTGAAAAAATACACACAAGTTGAAATATATATGTGGTGATCTAGTCACAGAGGTGCGAAAGATCGCACCATTTTTGCAGCTGAATGCATACGAAGATCTTGAAATGTGTTACAGACCTTCTCTGTCGGTTCAGATGAGTTTTTAACATAAGTTCCATTGAAACATGATTGATACTGGAAATAGCATCATGACATTTATATAAGCGCATGACTAGCTGTGCTTCGGAATCTTAACTTACAATGAGTGAATTGTGCCTACTGTCTAGTGTATTCTACCCACAACCATTTGTTTGTTTGACGTCTATAATTGTACTTTCACTGCGTCTTACGCCCATCGTATCTCCTATTGTTAGCTAAAGATATGTTTTTGAGATTGAATGCGCAAGGTTGTTGCTTCACATATTTTCTTGACTTACAAAATGTAGCACTTTTAGTGACAAAGTGCGTGTAAGAAATCATATATTTCGCCAATGTGCTTTACTCAAGACACGATTTCTCAATTAGACCAACCGAAATAATAAAAGGACAACGAGTAGTAAAGAAGACTTATGATCTTCCTTTTTTGATGAATTATTGATAATGCAATTGGCCTTTACTGACTAACCCTGCCATAATCGTAATTGTCGATTTGAATGTTTCCGTTTATCTCTTCTGTATCGATTACAACGATGCTTTGTACAATCATGTATTCATCCACTATAATCTAAATCATGTACTGGTATTGCAGATTTAAAATTACTCGTGTGTGCTGCTATACTTTCGACAGAACAGTATACGGGTTATTCTAAATAAGGAAGATTCCAAACCAAAATTATTTTGTCATCTTTTTAGAAACAATACGTAGTTTACAACGATTTCTTTTAGATTCATTTATTTTGCAAATCAGTTGTAAGCTATACTTTTAGATCTTTTGTGTTACAGAAACTTACTATTCTTCAGACGTTAAAGTAAGGAAAAACAAAAAATTAAAATGATGTTTATTCCGTTCTTTAAGATTTACATGTTTTTATAAATTTTCAGTTTCAATAAGATGGCAACTTTTTAGATTGATTAATGATTTTAAAATTTGTTTTTGAATTATTGCGATCTACCATTATTTGATAAAAATATTAATTTCAAGGAGCAGGCATTTCTTTCCCTTGAAGCTTAAAGTTACATTATGTGCATCTTACTGCACAAAGTGTATATTTGGTGACAGTTTTATAAAAGCAATTTCCGGTTGCTGTGCATTTGAATGTGTTAAACTAATGATAATGCCGAATTAGTATTTGAAGTTGGTGCTTTAAAAAATATAGAAATTGGACCAATAAAACAATAGTTCCTTCCTTCGCAGTGAGCTCCCTTGTGTTGTTGTAATTGTTGGTATAGATTTCGGCAGTGGAAGGGAAGCAAATCCCGCATGCAGTTGTTTTTTTTTAATTGACTCTTCCAGTCAAAATAGGAAAAGTAATACTTGGAAAGTAATAATTTCGTACTGGTAGCAGGAAGAGTGGTGTATTGGGTTAAAAGCTATTATTTCTTCTACCCTTTTTACACACACCTATTTCAGCTGGATTTCTCTTGAAAAAAAAATGGGCATAATTCAACTTTAATGTCTACTATAATACAATATGTTTGTCAATAGTAAATTTCTATCAGGAAATAATATTTTTTGCCTATACAGGAGTTGACACATTCACTCTGTTCATCTTAAGAGCTTTTAAATTTATCTGTTTAGGTCTAGGAGTCAAGCATAAAATAAATGTCATATGAGCAAAGCTTTTACAAGTCATAGATATAGAGAAGTTTGTGTTAGAATATGACAGAACACTTAGTATAAGATAAAGGAATGAATACTTTATGTAATAAAATAAAAATGAATACTTAGTTCGTGAAATATAAAAAGGACTTTGTGTTACTTAATGAAATAGCGAGAATACTCAAATTGATAAAATAATAAATGTTAAATTTATGAACACTGATAATACCATCTGTATGACATTAATCTTTAAACCAAGAACTGAAATAGATAACGTTGTGATGCTTATTTAAATATGGTTTAACATGTGTTATTTTACTATTTGAAATAAGATACAAAATTGTCAGCGGTGTCCGTCCTTCACAAACAAACATCCATGCTCTACAATATCACACAATAAAATTACTCTTGAATTATAAATCCGTTACTAAATAAGAGAAGGCCGAGGGACTTACTAATTTTAATTGCTATGAGCAAGATCAAACCAATTGCGAGACATTTGTTAAAATCATTCGCTGACGTTTTTGGCCGAGGTTTTATAATTAGAATTCTTGTTTTGTCTTTTTCAATCAGATATATTAATACAAATTTGTTTTAAGCTGCTTTTCCAAAGCCCTGTTTAGTTTTGTCATAGGCTTATATCGAATTTGATCATGGATTAATACTGGAAAACAAGAAAACGTTTCCCCAGTTTTTTTTATACTCTACGAACTAAGAGTTTGTTCTTGCAGACTTTCAAGTAAATAGTTCAGAAACATTATCCCTACAAAACGAACGAAATATTCAATAATGAACTATAACAACGCGAAACGCGAAAAAGGTCGTTCAGAATTTACGTGATTAAAAAAATAACGTTGTGGTATATTCTGGAATACCTAAAAATGACTTCGGTTCGTCTAAGAATAGTGCTGCCTGAGAGGGTGGCTCATTAACCCGAATTTCTTAGATGTAAACAAAAATACACCTTTCACATTTATAAAACAAATCCACATTACATCGTGTATCGTTTTCTTCAAATCGTATGACTACCAGGGGACTAGACTCATTTAAAAATTATTCAGCCATGCCCTTGAATTAAATTACGGAAACTGGCCTGAAGTTTTAAATCAATTACTGATTTTATATAAGCTTAAAAATATTATCTTCAAGTGACTTTTAGGTGCCGAAAGTTGATGTAAGGACACTACTTGACTTGTTCATCGATTTGCACGTATGTATACAACAACTGTGGCATAAATAAAATATACATTGCATAGGCGAGCAATTGAAAAGCAGGACCATGAAGTTAATTCTGGTGAGATCCGTGTGGTGGATCTGGGGGTCGAAATTTGAAAGATTAGGCGATATGTGATGTTCTATTATTTGTTAAAATTGTACTAATATTCGGAACATTTTTGAAACTAGAAACTTTCCATAATGACAGTTTAAAATAGATTATACAGTAATAGACATGTTTTTTCCCTCGGGTAGCTCGCGAGGATAATCAGAATTGGAAACAGACACTTTTATTTCAGGAGAATCTTTCAGTTTTCAACGGTGATACTTAGATTACGAACGAAGTGAGGCATGCGAATAATTGTTACAAGTAACGCAGAAAGCCGCTTATATTGATTTCAGAACTGTGAAAGCTATTTTATTTATGTATGGTGTCTAACACTAGTATAATGATTTATGTTTCAATTTACTATGTACAGCTTTTGCCTCATAGGAGTAAATTGTGATGGCAAAGTTTGACTAGAAAATATATTCCCTAACAATGTGTTCACCATTGAAGTTGTCAGATAGTAATAAGTTTTCCAATGCCCAGACAGCATTGATCACCTTTCATCAAGTCATTACTGTATGCAATGCGCCGCTTTTTATGAAAAAAAGAACAACAAATGGCCGATTAATTTAAATGTTCAGACCACATTGATCACTTTTCATCAAGTCATTACTGTATGCTATGCGCCGTTTTTAATGAAAGACAAATCACCGATTGATTCATTTCTTCTTGGAGTTGAAAGTAAAAGATCCGCTAAAGGGCTTACTAACCAAGTTTGCTCTTCTACATTTCCTAGTATCATTGTGTTACAATATATTTTTCAATATGACATTTTATTATTGAAATTAAGCTGTGTTCTCTACTTTCTTTTGATATTCCGATTTATATACTATTATTGTACTATTTAACTATCTTTGTATTGCTCTTAATACAATAGGTGATACCTGTTTCTGTTTATGTGACTAGTGCAGATCACGATCACCTTTCAAGTCCGTACGGACTGATTTCAATCTGCACTGTTTGCTCGCTTTTAAGCCAGAAAATCTTGAACAGGTACGTTATAAAATCAAACACGGAAAAGTCAACTTTAGAAATTTAGAGGTCAGGGTTTTGAAACATTCCTGTATTTGATAGGCACAAAATTCACAGATATAACTACATGTGCCCTGAACCTTCAATTAATCTTAGCAATACTCCTAGGTATTCTACATCAAACACTAGAACAAAGTTAAATTTCCTGTATTGAAATCTTCTACAGCTATACAAAAACATAATATTTTCCTTATTCAAATTACGTTTGAGATGTCCCTTGTGCAAACTTTAGGACATATTGTCTACTCTGTCTGTCAGCTACAATTTGTCAAATGAAAGTGTTTTTGTGAGGCATGTGACTGGTTTTGTTGGTCTCTTAGCTGTCTGCTCGTGTCTTTAAGTCTTGTTGAACAATGCCTTACTAAGCTCTATTTGTGCTGTTTAAAAGGTCTTTTATTCTTGATGGTTTATGAATTTCATGGTTTGTTCAGTGACATATGTCAGTTTGTCCGGACTAACGTGCCTGGTCCCCTACTTCTCAATACACATACATACATGTATGTACAATGTACTCACAATTTAAAAACTTCACCTGTTATAGCCTTTAAAAAAAGTAGTGTGTGTTCCGAACGACCTGTCACCTACCTATACGTACAAGTTAATGGCTCATTTTAAACTTAGAAATCAAACACACTGGTTCAAAAAGGAATTTCTCTCATACGATAATCCTCTCTTTCGGGTCTATGGTAAAAGGAGACAACAATTTACAGATACGTACATACATTGATTTCTTACAAACTGACATTTGATAAATGTAGATCTGATGCAATTTACCAATGAAAATAGTTGTATACACATTTGAATACATTTGGAATCATTTTATCGCCTTTGTTGTACTAACGCGTTTGTTAAGTCTTCATCTCCTCAGGGGCCGTCGGACAGTACGACTTACCTCTATACATTCAAAATAATAGATAATGCTTTTGAAGTTTCTTTCAGTAATAAAAAAGTAGCACTTTCTTTCCACTTTAATTGTTATTTATATACTTTTGTTTGATCTAATAAGTTCTAATGTATTCAACTCTACGACAAATCAAACCAAACGTGTTACAGATTTCGGCGTAACAGAAGGACTGATTGGGGGGTGTACTGAGTTTAGCAAGTTGAAAATGCATAAGTCTTCCATAATTTTCTGCTGCTGTGCTTTATTACTCAAGCACTTAAAAACGATTATGACTAACCTGTTGAAAGTAAAATTACAGTGCGATATATTTGAACAAAGACATAGTACCGACGATAGAAATAGAAGTAAAGATTTGATTAACTTATTGTCTTGATAAATTGTTCAAATGTAATGTTTTGGTCTTTTCCTTTGGACAGTGAAAGTAATTGTCCACAAGGGTCCTTACTGAAACACTTACAAATTAATTTAAAACAGTGCTGATCATAATCACACTGCTTTGATATACATGTGCTGGTCACACAGTCAAAACCGTTAGAAGGCGGTAGTTAGACTGAGAACTTTGGCAGAAATTGGACTTGTGCAATTTAAAAAGAAATAAGTTATTTAATCTGAACTGAATTTGACTTTTATGTACACTCGTTTTCAGTCAGAAAATGATTGTGCAAAACTCGTCTTGTATACTGTTTTTTAATAATTTTCTTTTTAGGTGTTGGTGCCTTGAAGTTTTCCGGTGATAGCAAGATATACTTTTTGAACAGGATGCTATATATACATGCCAAAACCGTTTTGTAGAAAATTCAGTATTTTTCGTTTTCAAATGCTGTATTACTATTTTATTAAATTACCTTCCGTGAAATTGTCAGAAATATTGAACAATGAAATGCGTAGACGAAAGAAAATACAACACTGCTTTGATCTGAGCTTAGTATTAGTAAACTAGCAAATATTGAGAAACTGTTTTCTAATACAACTGTGATATAATGCCAACCATTGTCTCATTTTTCCTGCCTTAAATTCATTTATGAGCATATCAACTCGAAAATTGAAAAATCTGAGTTGACATAATCATATGGTTCCATGACAGATGTATTTCTGGATACATAGTATACTCTACACAATGTTTTCGCTTTACGACTCCATACTACATTCTACATAAAATTCACAACAGTTCTGTATTTTGTTTCGTGTATGAAATGAAAATCCACTACACGTGTACATAATAAAACTATTCAAAATTAGAGTATGATAAACTTTGAATGTTACGTTTGTTATCTGACGTAACCAAATCACACATGTAGCATGCAGTTTCCTGAGATATGGACATATTTATTTTGTCACTCGCGCATCCAAGGCTTTATAGCACAATCTGTTTTATCTAATTTAGTGTTATTTATAAAGAAGGCTAATTAAACAAATCCCAACAGCAAATTATAGAACGTGATAAAACAGTTTCCTTTATAACAGCATATCTTGACATACTAGATAGACTTTTATTATATAACTATTAAACAAATTGTTGTTTTGTAGCCATGTTCCTTCAGGTATATCTTATACATTTTCAGGTTAACTTTAAATAGTTACCTATTCTTGAGTAAACTGAAATTTACATATGGTAGAAGCAGATCTTTCTTGTGTGTGTATTTTGATAAAGGTGATCTTTAGTGTTATCAAAATGATCAGAGTATGTTGATTTAATGACAAAGCTAAGCTTAGTCACTGTATTTTGTGTTTTAGTTTATTTCAGTTTTGAAAATTGTCGTACAATCTATAGTTCATGAAAATTAAAATTGTGTTTCAAAATGTGTACATGTAGTTTCTTGTAGAATTTGGCAAAGCTGTTATACAGAATGATGCAAAGCTTTGTTTAATGTAGCATATTTCAGGTTTACACGGGTTCATTCTAAATGGTCATAATGCATGCATATTTATAGTTAACAAGACCGTATGTTTTTCTCACTTAAAAATTGGTGTAGGCGTAGACGAATTTCATAGTAAAGTGTAAAATATTACAGGCTGTATCTAGTATAATATACAACAGTCGCTTTCAATCCAATTAAGCTTGTATGTACTGGAGTAATTTAGAATGCTGGTGATAACTTCTTTAATAATAAAGTTAAATTTAATACTATAAAGCGGGTCCAAGCAATGATTCCTGTTTCCTACCCGCCACGGTCCTTCGCTTAAATAACTACATACAAACCTTCACGTCAAAATGAACACGGTGTCAGCCTTAACTTTCCGGAACCCACATGTAAAATTTACGCATACGAATATCGACCAAGAAGAGTATAACCATAGCTCATTGTGGAGCTTTTAGCCAAGGAACATTGTGGTCTTGCCAGTTTTTACCTGTAGGAGTTTAAATTGTAGAGTTTGTACAGATTTGCCAAAGGTTTACTTTTAAAATAATGCATGATTCATAGAGCAAGTAACAAATAATCTTACATCATTTCGGAAGTACCGAGTAATGTCATTACTCCTTATCGATAAGTCCGCTGTTGACACAGCAGAATGTTGCATTGTGTAGTTTTTAACATTCTAGAAATTAATTCATCAAGCAATTTTCTATAACGAAATTAAATGAAGCCACTCTCTTGCACATTTTATGACCACAGTGTGGCGAAGTGAGGTAGTTTAAAATAAAATAATTCGTTTTGAACTCGTTAAACGTTGTTAAAGACGTTTGCACGCACACAATCCCGTATTTATACACACAAATGTATTATAATTCGTTCCAACAACCCTAATAACATGAAATAACATGTTTGTAAAAGCCGCTTTATAATGCGATTTGGATAGCAAAATGGACATGACTAGGCGAATACTTTCAATGTATGTCGTCTAGATTTATGCAGTACGCCACTTGGTAGTGGCATGTAAGCAGCATCTTGAACGGTTTCAATATACAGATGTACATTTGTACCAATGCATTTAAATCAAAGGATTAATTTTGGAAAAAAAATGAAAGCAAATTACTTCAGTCATTTACAGTTCAATTTCATATAAAGAATGAGAATCAAACACATATGTCCTTGTTATCGAACTGTAATTTAATTCTCAGAATTATTGCGTTTTGTAATACGGTTTGCATATAGAAATACGGCTTACATGTAGTAATACGGCTTACATCTAAACGGTTAGGGTATTCTATTATGTAAAATATAACAAAAATGATTTCAGCAACAAATTAGAATCAAACAATCAAATATTCTACTGAAAGGTCAAAATCGAAAGTATTCAAATAGCCTGCACGTCAGTGTTGTATAACTTAGCATGAGAATTAATTTTCTTGTCTAAATTAAACTTTATATATACGATTGCCTCATGGTCTAATTTCCTTATTTCCAATATAAATCAATTACAAGTTTATTCATGCTAAAATTCACCCATTCATCACAAATTATGGTCAATTCATTATATATACATACATTCATGTTTTCTTTTTATTCATAAATGTAGAAAATATTCATTCTCATTAGTCGTATTCATATCTACATTCAGCTGAACTATTGATAGAGGTTTTTGCAGTGTACAACCTATTTTGTGTTGAAGAATTAAAGTGCATACCCTTTAAAATAACATTATTCGCCAAAATGCAATATTTGTAATTTATAGGCATGTGTTTATACATAACAAATGCCATTATCTATTGACGACATCATCACATTCCTAACAGAATTCTCGCAACCATGCTGAAAAATTATTACTTTTTCGACCAGAGAAACGATCTATTCAGATCTAGTTCCGTCTGAGACTGTGCTTTTTGCAATTTTGTAATTGTGTCAACTTTCTCTGTCGATTCGGATGAGCTATTTCGGTCACCTAGCTTCCATTGATAGACTAGTGGTACTTGAATTTGAAAAAATGGTTGTGCAAAAGCTTGTAATTAACTTCACTCAGGAATCACAACGTGCAATATGTAAAAAAATGCCTAATGTCTAATATATTCTACCCACAACCACAAAGTATTTGTTGTACTTGTATAATATATGTTTGACTTCATCTCAGTCCTGGCGTCCCTGTCGTCGTTCAACCATAAATGTCTTTAAAGGGACATACTCTACATCTAGCAAATTATATTTTAGAAACATAGATAATGTATTCAATGAACGTAAAATGATAAAAAGATACAATTTTAAACAAGAACATATGGCAAAATGCTTCATTTTACCACCATTAATCAATATAGAAGCCTTCTGTTATTAATCGTTATCCACCCATTGATTATACACCAACAACTCAGATTATGAACGGTTTACGGTACTGCAACATATTCTAAACCGCTGATTTTCTCGATTATGATTGGAATGCATAGCTTAACTTGAAAGGTATATAATCAGATTTTGGCCATGCAACACATATGTTTGAAACTTTAACATCTGATCATTTACACTCATTTATGTTCACTTAGCGCTTAATTCAAGTAGGATTTTCACTGGAGGTATTTTTAAAATTTGATTTCCGTATCCTGGTCGCCAACCAAGATAGAGTTAGTTTATCATAAGTAAAAATTTGCTACACATACTTTGCCTAAGGAAAGATATAAATATAAAACTTATTGTTTTATATTTGTGAAATATTTACATTAAAAATTATATACATATATCTAAATGGAATTCATTAGATATTCAAGTTTGAAAAATTATTATTACCTCCCTTTACCTATCTTGGGTGCGCTCCAATGATAAATTGGAAATAAATGAATTCAGAAGCTACACATAGTTTTAAAACTTGCATTTTGGTTCAAATGTTAAAATATTTGTTTATCTTTCCAGTTCAAATGTAAAAGTAGAAATTATATTGAAATAAAAAAGAAATGCTCAACGTTTTGGATACTTTCATATTTAAGGGGAGTAAAATTTTATAAAAGTTAATAAAATGTAAATTTCTGATAGGGATCTAACCCTATGTAATGGGTCTTTTTGTTCATTAAAGAAATCTCGATCAGAATATACAAAAAGTAAAATTTGTCATAAAATGATGCTTAAAAGTAATTGACCGCCTTTAAGAAATTAAGTAATAATACTTTCTAAGATTCTATTATAATTTATGTTTTTGAGGTTATTTAGTTTGATATCAGTTATTGGGTATGTAACTTTATGATTAACTCTATGAGCAAGGTTGTTGTCCTACCTGTTTTCCTGACTTAGCATTCTTAGTGGTAAAGTGCGTGCAATAAAACGTATATCTATAAAAGCTGTCTGCTTTGATAAAGACATTGCCTTCTTTACATGATTTCTCAATTAGACCTATCAAAATCATAAAGCTCACGCGTACAAAAGAAAAGTTGTTTTCTTCTTTGTTTGATAAATTATTGATAATGCCATTGGATTTACTGACAAGCCCTACTACAATCGTATTTGTCGAGTTTGCATTTGATTCTTTATCTCTTCCAAGTCGATTCCAAAGGCTACATGCATTAAATGCATCTACTACATGATCATTTGAACCATATACCGTTATTTCGGACTCCGATCATGTTTGCGTGGTTATTCTTTTGACAGAAAGATGTCAATTTGGTTGAAGGTGCCGCGAGTTGATTAGGCATTTTCGTGAGTACTAAAGGGCCATCGCTGCCCCTGATCATCGATCTGCAGGAATTAGTAAGTACTCGACAATATAATAAGAAATTCAATGATTCAGGCGAATAATTGTCTAGTCCTCAAAAGAGTGAAAAAAATGACCACGGAGCAAAGGTTTTATGGATTTTGTGGCGGTTTTATGGACGAATGAGATCGATCTGATGGTCACAGTTTAAAGGATTAAGCGATATCCAATGGTTCTCCTTTTGTTAAAGTTGTAAACACTTGACTCCAAGTACAAAAATCGTCGCAACATGATGTCAAAGTTAAAAAAACATTCCACCATGACATTAAGACAATAAAAGAAATGTTTGCTCCCTTGAGTATATCTCGCGGCAATTCTGAATTGGAAAACAGACATTTTTATTTCTGCATGAATACCTTTACTTTCCTATAGTGATACTTAGATTACGAAAGAAGTGGGGCATGCAAATAATTGTTACAAGTGACATAAGAAG
>JAFMSR010000486.1:0-50002 GCA_022818135.1 Saxidomus purpurata
ATAACGCTACCGGGTACTGTAAAATGTTGCATACTGTAGTACTTTATATAAAAACATACATGTACGTCTCGCCAACAACTGACCGGAATGTGAGCATTTGATAATGATCACTTGTGTAAAATTACATTAAAATGCGGCAAATGGTAGTACAAGCTGTATTTGGGTTACTGTATACGATTAAAGAACTCTGCGAAATATCAACTTTTGGTAGCCCACTATTTTCCAGTGTTTATGTGTTTACTTTATATCATCAGTATATGTATGTTGCTGTTTTTTAGGCTCTACATAGCCACGGCTAGCGTCAATCTATGGGATGGGTTGCTTTAATATATCAGTATATGGGGTACCAGGGTTGTAGAGGGGCCTCTGGGGGATGGGGGTCCAAACCCCGCGCCGGCCACCTGTGATGCAAATCAGCAAAACAATCAAATGATTTGCAGGTAAAATAATAAATCGTTTACTGTTTGCATTAATAAATATATGCACTGATAGAAAAATATGTCACAAACTCATAGTTACCTGGAAAATGTGTAAAATCCAGAAATAAATACAAACATACTCAAAATAAGTGAACAACGTAAAACATCATGCTGGACATTTTGAATTTGACTCGAAAGTGACCAGTGCAGTGATTGGTTATAATTGATCACGTGCATATTTCACTACAAATTCATTTGTAGGATATAGATATGGAAGACCAGAACTGTTACAATTGAAGCACAGGAAAAGTAAAAACAACGAAGAACTTGACAATGGAAAACAACATTTTATTTCACTCTACTATTACACTCTATTCTACTCTATTACAATGCATACCAATGCTTCATATGTCGTGTGTTATAACAATCCAGCAAATGGTTTAGGAAATAAAGCTCAAACACAATTTTCTGAAGCAGACCCTTGTTACTGTAATCTCTGAGGTGGTGACCCCAACATATGATAAGCACTTGATTTGATTTGAAGCAAATTTTATAAAGGTCCGTCCACGGGAGCAGTTATATTAGCTTGTATTCGTGGATGAGACCTCGGCATGTCTCCCACCATGCCTATACCTAGCAAAAGTGATTTGAATGTGTCCAAAATAGGTGAAATTTGCCTGACTGCAATTTTAAGCCAGTTTTAGCCAATGATTGAATTTAATTGGTTGCCAAAGAGTAGGTCAATCACGGCGACCAATGAAATCTGTGAGTGTGATTGACCTAGTTATGATAAGCACAACTGGACCTCATACTGATATACAGGCACAAGAGAGGCATGATGGTCCTATATCACTCACATGGGAATCATTGCTCCAAAAGGTCACCAGAGGTACTTTGGTGTAAAATTATATAACAAGAGGTCCATAAGACCGGTATCGCTCTATTGGTCTTACTGGTCTGTTCTGAATAACATTTGTGAAAACTGTTTGGATTGTTATCATGGAAAAGGTAACAGAAGTCACCAAAACAATACAGATCACGGATCATCTACTCAGTTAGACCAGTCAACTTATGAAGTTTGAAAACTGTGGATGATACAGATCTCATTATATTGAGCAGAAAAGAATTTCAAAGTTCGGATCACTGTGGCCTTGACCTTTGACCCACTGATCACAAAGACAATATAGGGATCATCTAGACAGGTTGCAAGCAAAGTTCTGAGCAAGTTTTGTGAAAGCTGAATGAAAATTGTGACGTGTAACGTAGGTAACTGTAACCAAGGCCTAATACCCACTGACGTCAGTAACAGTAATACCAATCCTATAAAGTTTGACGACTGTGGATGATATTGACCCAAATATATTAAGAAAAAAGTTTCAAAGTTCCGATCACTGTGACCTGGACCTTTAATCCATTGACCCCAAAACAAAAGGGATCATCTACAGGTTGCAGCCAACATTCTGTACAAGTTTCACGAAAGTCAAAAGAAACTTGTGAGCTGTAGAATGCTATCATAAAAAGTTTTACAGACAGACTGACAGACGACAGCTACGCTGGACTTCTTTCAGTAGAGCTAAAGATTGAGCTCTGCCGCCATGTTGTGCATCTGACCGAACCAATCTGAGTAATCTTGGTAGAGGGTCACGAGAAGAACATTGTGCGAAAGTAATTCAGTTCCAAATTAGATCAGCACTTGAGGGGGAGATGTCCTATATTTCCTTTTTTTATTTTTTCAGCCCGGTGGCCATCTTGTGCAGCGGAGCGGATAGGTTTGAGCCATCTAAATAAAGGGTCACCCAAGGAACTTTTATGTGAAACTATTTCAAAATCAGACTAACCGTGTAGCTGGACATGCTGTTTAAAGATTTTTCTATTTTTATCACTGTCGGCCATCTCGTGCAACATAAGCAGTTAAGTAAAGGGTTACTTAAGGAACATTTGTTTCAAAATTTAGTAAGAATGTTTTTTAAGGTTTGTCTATTTTTAGCCCTGGCGGCAATCTTTTGCAGAACGGTTTGAGTAATTTTGGCGGGTCACGTTGAAAACGAAGATTATTTTTTTATCTTAAAACCCGATTTTTTTAGCTCCAACTTATGACGTCGCTGAAACTTTTAATTGAAAAATCTGTTAACTTTTCCGTAACGGAAGACGGTAAACGAGATATAGCGTCCAGTGTAAACAACGGCGAATCTCCACAGAAAAAAATCAAAATCGGCATCTTCCGTCATTACAAACCGACAGCACTGTTTAAGAAAATGCTTCACGAGAGCACCGTGCACTTAATATAGCTCCCTCGAACCGGTTAAGTGTTTTCTATGTTTTTTGTTAAAAACTGGACGTTTTTAATAGAACGAAGTATGAACACATTATGTACCGACAGGTGCTTATACATGGACACAAAGGCTTATGCTGTTGATTGCAACGTGTCAATAAAACGACAGTGCAAAAGATTGCGCACGGACGAAGACCTGCTTTTTTAAAAAAGTTTCAATAAATTAGTCCCTTATCGTTAAAATTCAAAACTCTGAGTCGATGGATTTTATTCGTTTATGATTTAGGTACCACTGTGTAAAGCCGTATGAAGAAACTGCCAGAATGTGGGAGAATTTCCAATTTATAGTCAGGTGTTACCTGCCCTTACCTGTTTTGGGTCTGGTTCCTGTACGGCAGGATAGCAGACTACGAACCTTCTAGCATATGACTCTAGTTTACATGCCGGACGAGCACGTTAAAGTTCACGTGACTGAATACCGAACTGAGTTCAACTTGAAATATTATGTCCATGAGGCTAAACTTGCATCCGGAAAAAATACTCGAGATAGTAATCAAACACTCTTACCTTTTATATATTTGATGAAATTTAAAGTTCTATTTTGGCGAAATTTCGTCAGTTCAAGAATAATCACTCCGATAACCTGGGGCTGTGTAGTTGCTTTTAATTTGTCCGAGATATTATACACGTAGGTGTGGTAACAATTTGGTAACAACTACATTGTATGTGTTATAAGTAGGGCGAAATTTCAACATTTCAGGGAAAAAAAGTATTGGGCTATCTGGCTGATTATATCGGTATTATTTCAGATAAAATATGCATACATATTTTGATCTGGTTTACGTTTATCTGATAAAACCATTTTAGTTAGAGAGTGGACAGTTTAATTTTTGAAAATAATTGGACAGTTCAAGAGCAGTAACTCCAGAATTCCCGGAGCAATCAGGCAAATTGTTGAACATTGCCGTCTTTTTATGAGCATAAACACTTTGACAAATCTGATGTTGATTCACAATGCTATTTGAATAAGGGAGTGGGCAATGTTAACTTGTTTTCATTTTGATAATTCAAGCGCACTAACTCTACAGGACCTAATGCTAGTTGGCAATTAAACATAAGGGGAAGTGGAGTCGGTTTTACGATCCGTGTCTGGAGGCGGGCGTGAAAGAACTTCGTTTATTAGTAATTTATTGCACAATGACATACATAAAACTCACTGAAGCGTGTTCACAGTGACATTCTATATCTATGTAAAACACCATTTTAAACTTTGGTAGTTAACATAAATGAAAAATGAACAGGAGTTTATGGACATGAAAAATATTTAGAACAAAAATGTAGAAAATAGAATTTGACAGGATCCAGATATGAAAATACTTACAGAAACTATGGTTAAAGTAAAAACAGTATAAAAAGAACAACTTTGACAATCTCCATTGAGTTTGTCACCATCAGCCATTGTGCTCTCATTGGCTTCGATAATAGGTACATATTTCTTTTTTCCACATTAGATTTTTGGTTTAAACAGTATTTTATTGATAAATCACATATAAGAAATACTATTACAAAACATCATAAAGGATTAGGTAGAAAGCCCTAGGCTAATTTATAAACTCTCTTCTTATTTTTGATTTAATGTTCATCAAACTTGGTAATAAACTGGGGAAGTACACTTGCAGCTTCATTTTGATTAATTAACTTGAGACATAAGTAAATACAATTATGACAAAAATAGGTTTGTAGAAAATAGGTGTTTCATGTATAATAGGTAAAAAGGTAAAGTGTTTATTTAAAGTGTCACCCCTACTCAAAGGGCCAGCCATATCTGAATTATGAGACACCTTCTTTCTGTGAGCACATTTACATCCAGAGTCATATTCTTTTTAATGCCAGGCACCAGGCAGGTAGGCATACGGTAACCATTATTTAACTAGCTGGCCGGTTGGTGAGACCGGATATAAGACCGGACCCCTGCTTCGAATCGAACCTTCGACCTCTCGTTCCCAAGGCGGATGCCTGAACCACTAGACCAAGGGGGACGGTATATGTATCTTTTATACGTGATATTATGTATTGCTTTGAGACATGTTAAGAATAGATGAAAGAGATGTGAGAAATAGATCGAAGTAGTCACTTCAGACGTCGTGGACTCGGACTGGCTTTCGGTATATAGAGGGATTAATGGGGATGTGTGTGAACATGTGATATGCTAAAAAGATATGAACACTATTTGGACCTTTGGTATTGCACTTCATCAAAAACATCAATAAATATGTTGCGTTCACAAAGGAAACGAACACTTTAAGACACAACGCATTCACACAAAATAAGGCACAATTTCCCCACGACTGATTTCGTAGATTGAAGTTAATGTCGAATCTAATGGATACAAATTACGCTCATGATATAGTCTTCGTGTAATAATTCCAAGAACTGATTGGTCAAACCTATGACATCGACCGTCATTATTATTTTTATAACTACACGTTAGCTTTCTATCACTTCCAGTGGGTGCAATGCACTCTTTGTTCAGTGCGCATGTCACCCACGCTTGAACGACAGCGCGAGAAATTCTGTCAAAATGAAATACAGCTGTTGTTGCCCAGATTTCAGCAAACGGTCTAAATTTACAACGGTCCTCGTGGAGGAATTCAAAAGTAGTGACGTCAGTTTGTTTTGTGATGCTCACAGCTTCTCTACCATCCGTTGACACAGTGTAAAGAATACTGTGATTTTTTGTATACTCTAATGCTGCGTCAATGTTGTCAACCTTAAATCGTATAGAAGTATCCATCCACCATACAAAACCATATTCCATCAACATTTGCTGAAAAAGACAACAAACCCAATTTTAACTAGGCTGTCCTCAATATAGTATATTTTTTTGCGTTTAAAGTTCAGCAACATAAACATGTAGGTCGTAGAAATGCTTCCAATTATTTCTTACCATAAGATTGTTTTTATAATTAAGAAATTTTAACCCAGTAAGCAATTGTTAGCATTTGCACGAATATGAGTAGCATATTTCTGAAAATCTGAGCGATTGAATTGGTGACAACATGAGGAAGAATACCAATCAATTCATGTTCTACCGTAACTTTACTGAATATGGAAATCTGAACTTACAACAGGCTTACCTTGATGTAAATAACATGCACATAATTAATGAATTTACTGTATATGTATAATATTAGACGTACTATTGGTTAATTATCAAAACGCGGCCAATATAGGGCCCTGAACGCCATTTTGAAACAACTTCATCTATTCTAGCATTTGTTTTCAACATTTCGCAAAAAATATAAACTTTTCTTCACATAGATACCGATAAGAAGATTTAAAAGACATATCACAAAAATATTAAGTACATGTAGTTAATTAATAAAATTGTATTTAATTAACTGAATTCATATTGGCATTGTTATTGGGCTTCAAACAGTCGTGTTGGCCTTCGACTTCAGGCCAATACGACAGTCTTCAGCCTAACCTCAAAGTCTATATGAACTGCGGCCTCAAGCCAGTACTACAGTTTTCAGCCTAATAACAAAGTACAATATATAAATTGCGGCCTCGTGCCAATACGACAATCAAGGTCTATATGAATTGCGGCCTCGTGCCAATACGACAGTCAAGGTCAATATGATTTGCGGCCTCAGGTCAGTACGACTATCTCCAGCCTTAATAACAAGGTCAACATGAATGACAGAATCATGCCATTCGACAGTCAATGTCTGTATGAACTGCAGCCTAGTCTTCAGCCTAATAAGAAGGTTTATATGAATTGCGGCCTCAGGTCATGAACTGCGGCCTCAGGCCAGTACGACAATCTTCAGCCTAATAACAAGGTCAACATGAATTGCGGCCTCAGGCTAATATGACTGTATTCATCCCAATAACAAGGCCAGTATAAATCCCAAGTTATTAATAAATTACATTAAAGCTTTCGAACACAAGGATTAAAACGTTCATACTCGTTGAGTTGGTATGACGATATGAAGAAATTATCAAAATGTTGAATTATATCCTTAGAAGTTACCTATTTCACACTTTTTTATTTTCATAATTCTCAATTTCGGTGGATTTCTCAATAACAGACTTGCATTTCATCATTTCAAACTGACTGCATTAGTCTTCGGGTGTGCGATCTATTGATCGGATATGGTAAAGTCTCCACTTACCTGCACAATGATTGGCTTAAAGGCGTATGTGTTTAAGTGCATAACATGCGGTGGAAACTGTTCAAATGGAAATCTTCGAATTTCACACCTGCAGTGCTCTTTCACCTGCAAAATAAAACAGAAGTGTTACATCGTCGTAAAGAATACGTCCGACAAACCTGTAGTAAATTATGATGTAATTAAAATACAACAACACGGACACAACCAAAAAACCTTTAAGTTTGATCGCGGATAGTGCTAATGTTTGCTATTATGGGACTGTCGGAGACTATCAGTTGAATTTACACATGGACATTGTAACCAGGTTAACTGACACCTGAATGAAGACTCTTCAAGTTTCAGGAAGACCGAAATTGCGACAACCTACAAGGTGTCTCGAGTAATCTGACGGATTGTCGAACTTGACCTAGATATTTTGACCAGGTTTTGTGATAAATTGTTGAAGTTCCAGGATCTCTTTGAATTTTACTGATATAGTAAAATAAATTTATTGATAGTATAATGATATCACCATGTTCTATCAACTCTTAAATAATGTTTAACATTCCGTTCGTATTCAAGTCGTTTCTTTAAGTAAAAGCGTTGTTAGAAAGCAAATTCTTATTTTTCGACGTAGTCGTATACTTTTGATTTGAACTTCCGTTGGTATGGACGCGTTGCTAACCAACTTCGTTATAATGTGACCAATCAGAATCTGCAAATTATTGGCTAGCGTTTCGGTACCGGAATAAGCAGTGTACTGTCCGGGAGCCTTCTGAAACACAAAATGTGTATATTTTTTTATATTATAGTTATTTATAATAAATCATGTTGCAAAAAAAAAAAAAAAAAAAAAAACAGAACACGTTATGTCACTTTTGTATTCAACGAGGTGTTGTCCGGGGCCGGACATCTAGCGTCATTGATTATTGGCTAGCGTTTCGGTACCGGAATAAGCAGTGTACTGCCCGGGAGCCTTCTGAAACACAAAATGTGTTTATTACGTCACCTACGTCGACCATCTTTTTTTTTAAAGATATTACTTGTTTGCAATATCATTGAAAAACAATGACAATGCGCTATGTTTCTAATATGTACTAATCGATTTAGAAAGCAAAGTTAGGAAGGTTTTTTGGTACAAATAAAGGCCATTTCTGTCAGTAAGACATCTTTCTTGGTAAAATGAGAGCTACTTGTAAATGTGATCTCGGGACTTCAAAGCTATCGGACAAATAAAGTTAACGCCGCCCGCTACATGTGATATTTGTATGTTCCCTGTCTCTAAAGAAGGATGTATAAAACAACAAACAATAATCTTAGTTCTTGCAGTCAAACAGATAGTTACGTACTGATGCAGTATAAAGACTTTAAACAAACATTATTGGCTCGTACTTATAAACCCCATCCGTATCAACAGAACTTTTGCAGTCACGTAAAACACTTTCCATTTCTTACTTTTACGAACATTAAAATTATTGAAGTTTGGTTTACGTTTTGGCTTCGGCGTCCGACTATCTCCGGCAACAATGGAATTAATGGTTTACCGGTGCTGTAAAACTAGTTCAAAGTATTTCAGTTGTTGACGAATTAAGCGAAGATATTTACTGTCGTATTCGTTGTAAACATTGGACAGTTTATGAAAACAATCAAGCAAGGTCATAATGCTTAGTATGACCATGAATTAATATACTCTGAGTAATCACATAAAGTTTACAGATCGATATTCTAAACCACTTTGTTGCATCTTGTTCATTGCATAAAACTGAAAGAAAGTAAAGTTTATAGAAGTGTCTGGTCGCAATCATGTTTAAAGTTAGGGGGAGGAGGGGGAAAGCAGCCGGTAAACGCACAGACATCATATCGCCATAAGTCCTGGAACTGTGAGTCGCGAAATAGATCACCAGCCCTGGAAGTTTAGGTAGTAGTGTACTAAATTGCCGAGAACCGGAACCAGCTATATTGTATAGGGAGCTTGCGGACCTGTACATATGTTTTGACAATTTTGATTGAAGCTACACTGACGTTCCAAAACGAATGTTTTCTTTAAAACTACAAATTTTAAGCAAGAACTATATCATATATACATCTTTTAGAATTTGTATAATTTCTGGTTTTATTAATAATGTTCGATTTTCATTATTTATAAGAGAAAAACATATACACAAATATAAACAACATATCTTATAGGTTAATTAATCTTCAAGTCTACTTGTGTCACGTGATGCAACTACATTTGTAAACATATATTTTCGCCTGAAATGATAGTTCTTCGACAAACTGTTAATCCCACTACTGCCGGGGATAGGGAAAACAAGATTTACAATCTTGTAAGCAAATACCCACAGTTGACAGGTTCATTACCAAGTCAGAAGAATTCTGCTATCTATGGTACCGTTTACATATAGGCAGTGCTATTTTTCAACAGTAGGCCCTACTTATTGACATCCGCATAGGTCTATTTTAAAATAGGACTTTGATTGAGTAAAATAAGTTTTGATACGAAAATTATTCTTTTAAGTTATATTAATGTTGAAAGTGAGCGTCAAAATTTGAAAATACATGTATACATTTTTCACAGGTGTTTACTTCTACTACAATAATATTCACATTTATTATTACATTGATTCTGTATAAGAGTTCTATACCCTGTTCGATATAGTGTAAAACATGAAATGTTTTTTTTTTCTTTTTAGTCAAAACACCGTCTTTTGTCTAGGCATATTTCATTTCTTTTTGTCAATGACAGAGGTAACTTGGTGAACGTGGATAGAAAGAGAGACTCATTTTTATCTATTTCATGCGTGTTTTCGATGAACAACTTGTGGTTGAAGCAACTTCTTCATCAAGATGTAATGTAGTCATACTGAACCGAAATACAACTTCAATAGTGGACAGCAATCAAAGAATCTAATAAATTACCCTATGATATTGCAGTGACGTCATACCGAGATCATAGACAATAATAAGCACATCGTCTGTATACTTTGAATTGCCTAGAAATCTTTCATGCAGCGACTTGAACAAGCCCTGAGATGTAAAGTAGTATCTGTTATCAAAAGCAGTGACAAAGACAGGAAACGTCCTATTTATGTCGGGTCCCTTTTTGGTAATTCCAAGTTTAATCAAGTAGTTGTCTGCATTGCCTCTTGGGTAGTTCTTGATGACCTCAAGGTTTTCGTCTAGTGTTTTGTTGAATGTTTCTTTGCAGAGAAAAGACAGATCTGAAATATAGGACGAGACTCTGCATTTATTTCTTTGTAATTTTCGGATATGTTTATAATTTTCGGATATGCTTGTATTTTAATCTTACAATGCTGGTCGATATGCAGGGGTCTGTACATGTGTACAGTCTGACCATAGTCTGCACTAGTCGCTTTTCAGTCAGTAAATTTTCAATTGGCATTCTAATTTAACACTTCTAGTACATGTACTGTTTAAATTGACAAGTTTTTACCTTGTTCGCATAAAGGTCAACTGCAAGATGGATAGGACTACAAACCGACATTTGGACATGTCCGTATTACAACCTCAGCAGGGTAGGAGTTAAAAGGCTAACATAAATCTTCTTCAGTATACTGGCAAAAAATATCTGCTACCAGTATGTTTTACTTTGTACTAGAACCCTATCCTCTGTAAGAAACTGCCAACATTGTCACATAAAGAGACAGGTGGGCAGCAGACTCGAACTTATGACCATCAATCTATGAGAGGTTACAGTAATTTCAAGTCAGCGACTCTAACCACTCAACTACGGAGGCGGAAGAATGCTTCTTCTTCTCATTGTCCTTTATCAATATATGAAGTATCAATTCCATTGATATGTTTGAGTTATCCTCCGCATAAACGCGGGACAGATGGACCTACGTGCATGACAAAGTTACAGTCCGGACAAGAAAAAAGGAAGAACGGACAGACGGTGCGATTTGAAGATGCCCACCTTTGGGCATAAAAAGAAAAATAACAAAACAAATATTTCGTATGAACTACATAGATCACAGAACAGAACTTTTTAATATCTGAAGAAAAATTCTTGTTTTTTTCTTTTTTGGTTTCTGAGTCGGTATTGGCTTTTAATGAACCTGTGCCAACTATCATCAAAATAAAGCATTTTGATTTTAAGATACATGTACTTTTGATTTATCCTGTTATACAGCGCCAAACTAACCCTGCTGTCCAAACTGGCATATGGACAAGTCCGTGTAGATGGCTTAAAAGAAGAAAATAAAACTTCTACCCATATGATATTAAGATGGGGATAACCTATAGTCATCTGATAAAGATTCAACAGAGTCTCTTTCGTATTGATTTATTTATTATATGAATTTTCAACTTACGTTTTGTGTTATCAACAGAGTTAGGAACCGAGAAAGCTTTCGTCTTATCTGAAATATAAACATCAGGTATCAAGTAGTGAATGGTAACTCTAACTAAGATGTATAATAGAATAGGGGACAGTTTACCCACAAACACTGCGCATGCGTAGCGATGACGTCAAGTTACAATAGATGGGCGGTGGCCATCTAATTACTATATTTAGACACGCATTTGCATATGGAAATGAGATTAAAAAAAAAAAAAAAGAAGAAAACAGCAATGGTGAGGAGTATCATGATACCAATGACACATTTGCGAGCAATAGACCAAGGAGACCACCGGGAAAACATTTAAAAGAAGAAATCGGGGAAAAAACACGTACTTTCAGATATTTGGGATAGAAATTGTGAAGAGCTTGAGGCCGCAGCAAACAGTTACATGGAAAAGGACAATATTATCGAGAGGATATTTCCTTGAGCTGCCAATGACATTCTACCATATCAGAAAAAAGGTTTAGACAAGAATACGCCCATTTCCTAATTCATTTCTTAGCCTACAAGAAGATCCCGTTCAACAGCAAATACTCGCTTCGGCAACGAGAGTCCAAAGGCAGTTAGATATGACCGTTGGGGAATTAATAAACATTTTTAGCCATTCAACCGAGAAAAAAAACTTTTTAAAGATTTATCGCCCGATAATCCCATTCGGATAGATAATGAGATTAAATGGAGATGATGGCAATGACGTTATAAACGACGGTGATGAACAAGCTTAAGAAAGAAAAACTAAGATTGTAGACGGGTGCCCTTACAAATGGTAGAATCAATTTAAAGACTTAATGGATGGCTACGTACAACCCGATCATATTGGACGTTACATACTAGTAGCTGAAAGCGATGCAAACACATGAAAATTAAAATAAGTGCAAGAAACGGGAACACCAACGGTGACTTTAGTGACCCCAAGAAAGATGCTCCGAAAAGGAAACGTCATAAAGTTATTTATTTTACTAAACTATGAATTGAAAATAATTTATCATAGCTCCGTGTAACGCATTTTGGATAAATCGTAATATAAATGATCGTCCCCTTCGTTGCTTTGATTTTTGTTACACTTCGTGAAGGCCAGCAAATACATTCTCGTTTAGCGCTTTGATTTTACTTATTAAAATATCTTGATTTAGAATGCTAATATTATTTGGTTAGCTAAAATAATATATATGGTAAAGATGCTGTAACTTAACGAGCTAAAAAATGCCCAAAGGAATTCATTTAACTTTTTTTCATGAAGGGAAATAACTCATTAAGGCTTGTTCACTGGTGTACAGTTAAAGGGAACTTTAAATATGATGGTCACGTGTATTGATAACAAATGTAGAGGGTAGTATTTCAAGCGTTCTCTAGATAAAGTAGGGCCTGTTAGTTTCAAGTGGAGAGCACAATATCTTTAAAAACGTTTTTATAAAATTTAATGAATTTGATCATATTTAATGTAAAATGAGATGCGTTGAAAATACGCACGCGTGTTATTCTGTTTGTTCATGTCAACAAATAACTTATGAAAGATTGAATGATGGACATGAAATTCAAGAACATGCGTGCACGGCAAATCAATTGCTATCATTTTTTTCACACTAAAGGTTACACTGTTAAAAGAGAAAACAAAATTAAAAAACAAATGCATTTCTTCGGAAAGCGTTGAAAGACAAAACATACGCGAATTTAGACTAGTACCTGGTTTTTACTGCATATGTATTGTGAAAACAAACGTAGATCTTAAAGACATTCCCTTTCTACACTACTTCATAAAATGACATTTTTACCTTCCTATCAAATGAAATCAATTGGCGCTAGGGTCACAGAATAGTGAAAACCACTATTTCAAGTTAAACATGTATGAAATACATATGTCTAAGTAATTGAAAAAGAGAAAAAAACATAAATAGTGATATTTTAACATTTTACAAACTTTGAAATTATGTAAATGATAATATTATTATTAATAAAACATACGGGTCTTCGCTCTTTAAACTTGTTTGAAATATGATGAAAAGTTATATAAATTATCATTGT
Organism: Saxidomus purpurata; assembly: GCA_022818135.1. Classification (NCBI taxonomy): domain Eukaryota; kingdom Metazoa; phylum Mollusca; class Bivalvia; order Venerida; family Veneridae; genus Saxidomus; species Saxidomus purpurata. The sequence continues at coordinate 13,235 of JAFMSR010000486.1, forward strand.
ATAGTTATAAAATCCAGTAAAATATGTTCGATTCATTGACAGATTTTTTCTTTTGAATCGGTATATATAAAGCATAAAACAAAACCCAATATACAGCTTTAAGCATTTTACTACGGGTCATTATAAATGTTACGTAATGTCCGGCCATAAAGCACTATAACTTAGCAGACGGATCGATCATTTGGGAGTGTTGGAGCGTGAAAGTTGGAACATTAGATTATACATATAAGTTTGAGAAAAACTAAAAACAAATTTTTTTTTTTCATTGTAACTTTTTTTATTTAAATGATATCACCAATGTTTTATTCTGTTCTGTTTGGGAACGTAAATAGTTGTTATAGTACGGTGGCACAGAGGTGACATCCGCAACACTTTATTTATATTGTGGCCACAAGTTAGTAAGTTGTGGCCACAAGTTAGTAAGTTGTGGCCTCAACTTAATAGGTTGTGGCCACAAGTTAATAAGTTGTGGCCACAAGTTAGTAAGTTGTGGCCTCAACTTAATAAGTTGTGGCCTCAACTTATTAACTTGTGGCCACAAGTTAGTAAGTTGTGGCCTCAACTTAATAAGTTGTGGCCTCAACTTATTAACTTGTGGCCACAACTTATTAACTTGTGGCCACAACTTATTAAGTTGAGGCCACAACTTACTAACTTGTGGCCACAACTTATTAAGTTGAGGCCACAACTTACTAACTTGTGGCCACAACTTACTAACTTGTGGCCACAACTTATTAAATTGAGGCCACAACTTAATAACTTGTGGCCACAACTTATTATTGATAGCAGGGGACACGGGGCTAACTCATTCAGGCGGGGATGTTACTTCTACAAACGATGTTTTCAGGGCTTAGGGCACAGGGCTGAGGGCTGAGTTCATGTTAATCAGGGTGTTATCAAAGATTGGTAGCACTATAAGTAGAACTGTATTGAGTGCAGGGGACACGGGACAGAGTATGTGAAGCGGGGATGATACTTATATCAACAACATCACCAGGGTTGCATTGATACTAGAGGGCACGGGACTGAGAAAATAGAACTGATGACATATGAGAAGGTACGGTACGGTTGTGACCCCAGTGGGGTTCTAACCCGAAACCTCCGGTATAAGCGGCAGACATCTTTACCCATCAACACCACTGCGTTTGTTCGTTGTCCTGTGGTGATGTATGCATAGGTTAATTCAAGCGGTACTTTGAGGAAACCATATGCCACGAGGCGTGTTGAGACTTGGTGGCAAAGGGATAACATGGCGGGGCTGCGGGGTAACTAAGTGCTGCGGGGCTTACTTCACGGGGATGCGGTGTAACTAGGTGCTACGGGGCTGACTTCACGGGGATGCGGGGTAACTAGGTGCCACGGGGCTAACTTCACGGGGATGCGGGGTAACTAGATGGTTTCCTCAAAGTCCTTGAATTAACCTATGCATACATCACCACAGGACAACGAACAAACGCAGTGGTGTTGATGGGTAAAGATGTCTGCCGCTTATACCGGAGGTTTCGGGTTAGAACCCCACTGGGGTCACAACCGTACCGTACCTTCTCATATGTCATCAGTTCTATTTTCTCAGTCCCGTGCCCTCTAGTATCAATGCAACCCTGGTGATATTGTTGATATAAGTATCATCCCCGCTTCACATACTCTGTCCCGTGTCCCCTGCACTCAATACAGTTCTACTTATAGTGCTACCAATCTTTGATAAAACCCTGATTAACATGAACTCAGCCCTCAGCCCTGTGCCCTAAGCACTGAAAACACCGTTTGTAGAAGTAACATCCCCGCCTGAATGAGTAAGCCCCGTGTCCCCTGCTATCAATAATAAGTTGTGGCCACAAGTTATTAAGTTGTGGCCTCAATTTAATAAGTTGTGGCCACAAGTTAGTAAGTTGTGGCCACAAGTTAGTAAGTTGTGGCCTCAACTTAATAAGTTGTGGCCCAGACAAGTTTGCCACAATAAGTTGTGGCCACAAGTTAGTAAGTTGTGGCCTCAACTTAATAAGTTGTGGCCACAAGTTAATAAGTTGTGGCCACAAATTAATAAGTTGAGGCCACAACTTATTAAGTTGAGGCCACAACTTACTAACTTGTGGCCACAACTTATTAACTTGTGGCCACAACTTATTAAGTTGAGGCCACAACTTACTAACTTGTGGCCACAACTTACTAACTTGTGGCCACAATATAAATAAAATGTTGCGGATGTCACCTCTGTGCCACCGTATTATAGCGTATGCGCTATGCTTTTCTTTTTAGTATCACTGGCACATTTTGCGCTTTTTACTATAATGCAATGACAGTAACTATTGTGGTTTTAAATTTAAAACAGACCAAATTAATGAAGTCTCAGAAAAAAAGGGAAAATCATTAAAAAGAGGAAATATTATATATGATTATGCCTTTATGATAATAAAATAACTTCATTAGTTTAATTTTCATCACTAGTTAATTACAAACATGTATAGTATATCAAAGGTGTGTATTGGCCTTGGTTGTGACACTCTGCTACATGTTGGAGCGGTTCAGTGGCCTAGTGGTTAACGCTCTGGACTGGCAGTCAAGGGATCGCAGGTTCGACCCCCGCTCCTCTATTAACACAACTAATAGTCTTCCGGATGAGACCTAAGACCGAGGTGTATTGGTGCTGTACATTGGGCATGTTAAATAACTAGGGGCTGTCTCTTGAACGGGACGCGTTTCTGTATCTTGCACTATCACGCGAAATTAAAACAGCTAAAACTCTTCTGGGGGCGTTGGTCATATGGATTATCCGGTCTCAACGATAAAACTTTACAATGAATACATACATGCGACATGCTATCTTATTAAATTTACACATTTAACTGGAAAACGAAAACACTTCGACTGCCGCGGCTGTCACATTGAATATCACTTTAAAGATACACATTCGACACTAATATTATAAAAGGAAACGAATACTATCAACGTTATCATTCGGGTGTACAAATGTACAAATCTGTATAATAGCTTTATTCTATAAGATTAAGTTTTGACTACCCCGGTCTAAAATTAGCGATCACATACTATGGAACGCCTTTACTGTCCTATTATGTTGTATTGTATTATACGCAGTCCATTTTCATGTATACGAGGTACATATTTCATTTGACATGGTACATTCTTCATGATATACAGTGCCTTTTCCGTTATATATGGTGGTTATTTAATACTATGCAGTGCAAAAATTTGAAGATACAGTAGAATAACCATTATATGGTGTGCAAACAACATCATATGCAATACAAACAACATTATATTCAGTACAAATGACATTATATGCAGTCATGATTTCGATACATACGGTGGTATTTTAATTATATGCTGTAGTTTTACCTTTATACGGTGTGTGTTGGTCAATAGGTGCGATAGATGTTTAAATATATTAAGTGCTTGCGATTAATTTTATACGTGGTGAATTATTAGTCATTGGTTCATAAAAAACAATGTACTCAATGCATTTGGTAAAATACATGGCGGTCACGGCATTTTCTTTTTTATTATGTTCGGTCCATTTTACTATATACATGGTGCATACAGCATTATATGCGGTGCATTTTCATTACGATGATCATACTATCCGGCATTCTCCGGAATTATTGATCCGGAAAATACCGAGTAAAACAGATAGATATTACTATAAATAGCGGTCACGTCATCAACCATAGACGTGCGTAATGTATAGCACTATCGAGTCCATATCTCAATGAATACTTGATGTATTTCATTGAAACTAAAATAATCAAGTAATATAACTATATCTTGTATATAATGCAAAGTTCGACTAAGAAGTTGAAATGCAATACATCAAGTAGTAATTGAGATATGGACTTTAAAGCTGCTCGCTCTCAGATTTTGGTGCAAAAATAAAGTTCTTCAAAACGTATGAAAATAACATATATAAGAAGATTAGTCATATAAAAACGTTCCAGTATAAATTCCTGTAATGTATATCTGTAGATTTGAAATAATACACTTCCAAAATTGGAAAGCATTTCACGCTTTTGAAATTCCAGTATAAACATGAAGTGTAAAGGTGCCGTCAAACCAACATATTCAATCGATTTTTGCAAATTCCTACCTAGATTTTCACTTGTGTTGTTCATTCTAGCCTTTAGTTTTATGTTCTATATATTAGTATATCATTGATGAAAATTTAATTTTCTCTACGACAACTGTGAGCGAGCAGCTTTAACGTAGTTGCGTGCAAAACTTCAACCAGAATTTCTTAGTAAAAAATGGCCATACTTTGCATTATATACAAGCTATAGTTATCTTACTTGATTATTTTAGTTTCAATGCAATACATCAACTTGAAGTATTTATTGAGATATGGACTCGATAGCGCTATACATTACGCACGTCTATGGTTTTGATTTGATTTGATGAGAATTTTATCAAGGTCCGTCCAAAAGAGCACTTATGTTAGCTTAATATTTGGATGAGACCCCGGCATGTCTCCCGTCATGCCTAAAAAATAAAATTTTGAAGCCAGAAATAGGAGAAATTTACCTGACTGCAATTTCCAGACAGTATAGCCAAAGGTTGTATTTGATTGGTTACCAAATAGTAGGCCAATCACGGCGACCAATGAGATCTAAGTGTGATTGACCTAAAGACGACGTCTATGGTTGATGGCGTGACCGCTATTTATAGTAATATCTATTCCGGATCAATAATTCCGGAGAATGCCGGAAAGTATGATCATCGTAATGAAAAATGCACCGCATATAATGCTGTATGCACCATGTATATAGTAGAATGGACCGAACATAATAAAAAAGAAAATGCCGTGACCGCCATGTATTTTACCAAATGCATTGAGTACATTGTTTTTTATGAACCAATGACTAATAATTCACCACGTATAGAATTAATCGCAAGCACTTAATATATTTAAACATCTATCGCACCTATTGACCAACATACACCGTATAAAGGTAAAACTACTGCATATAATTAAAATACCACCGTATGTATCGAAATCATGACTGCATATAATGTCATTTGTACTGAATATAATGTTGTTTGTATTGCATATGATGTTGTTTGCACACCATATGATGGTTTTTCTACTGTATCTTCAAGTTTTTGCACTGCATATTATTAAATAACCACCATATATAACGGAAATGGCACTGCATATCATGAAGAATGTACCATGTCAAATGAAATATGTACCTCGTATACATGAAAATGGACTGCGTATAATACAATACAACATAATAAGACAGTAAAGGCGTTCCATAGATCACCCTATCTTTATGATACGTGTTTGTACGGAGTCAGTCACCCACATGATACATGGAAGATTTAAGTTTCATCTCTTTAATTAACTCAGGCATTTAATGTTTTCAATTTGCGTTTTATTGTTGTGTTCTGTACAGTTGCTTTTGGAACCCGGTGATACATCAAATCGTCTTAAAACGGCCCGAGATACATCGAAATCGGTTTAAAGTTAAAAAAAATCTTCACTAGATTCATAAACAAGAGCTGTCAGTAGGACAGCACGCTCGACTTTTTTAGTGCTTGCCAATAAAACAAAACTTTGACAGTTAAGGGCACACAAGAATTTAACTAGGAATTTCTAAGTACAAATCAAGATACATTTTCACAGAGTTATCTTCTCTTGCTTACAGATAGGTCTCATGATGGTACATAAGTACTCCAACTTTCAAAGTAATATCTCAAATGGTTAAGTCAACAAGTGGACAAGAATGAAAATTTTAACTAAGTTTCTAAGTCAAAAAGGGCCATAATTCATATAAAATCCTTCACAGAATTACCTTCTCCTGCCCGTGTTTTGGGATCATGATGGTAAACAAGTATTCCAACTTTCAAAGTAATATCTGGAACGGTTTAGTCAAAAAGTGGACTGGTACGAAAAACTTAACCCAGATTCTAAGTCGATAAAGGGCCTTAATTTTTAAAACAAATCCCTGACAGAGTTACCTTCACTTGCTTACAGATGGGGTAATGATGTAAACAAGCATTCAAAGATTCAAAGCAATATCTCAAAGGGTTAAGGCAATAAGTAGATTTTACCCATATTCAATGTATTTTCTAAGTAAAAAAGGGGCATAATTCTGTTCAAAACCTTGACAGAGTTATGTCCTCTTGTCTGTTGATGTAGGTCATGATGGTAAACAAGTATGGTAAGTTTCAAAGCAATACCTCCAATGGTTTGGAAATAAAGTGAGGTGGTACGAAAAACTTAACCAAGCTCAATACACTTCCTAAGTCAAAAAAGGGCCATAATTCTGTCAAAAACCATGACAGAGTTATGTACTCTTGTCTGTAGATGGAGGTTATGATGGTAAACAAGTATGGTAAGTTTCAAAGCCATACCTCTAATACTTTTGAAATAAAGTGGGGTGGTACGAAAAACTTAACCAAGGTGTGACGCCAACGCCGACGCCGACGCCGACGCCGGGGCGAGTAGGATAGCTCCCCTTTTCATAGAAAAGTCGAGCTAAAAATCAAATACGGTCGCAATGTGTAAACTTGTATATTAAGTTGTCCTGTCAGTAAAGTAGTCAGCGTGGTATCGATTTGGAATGTAACGTGTACAGAATGTAACATCGGCGTCATTTACTACATGTACCAGTGTGTAAAGCAACGGTATTATGAAATCTGCAGTAAGCTTTTTTGTTGTAACTGCGACACAGCTCATTATTCAATTATTAATTTCTTTCTTATAAATTTAAAGATCTATTTGAACGGTAATATAGTTCTAATACTTAATCAACTTGAAATATGATTTTTGTGTCGTGGTTAGGCGGTGCAGAATTGAAATCAATAAACTAGGTCCACTGTATGATTGTACTCCTCAGAGTAAAATTTTACTCCGAACATTCCTCTCATTTTTACATTATAACCTTTATTCAATGAATCACAAGGAAATCTAAGTGAAGTTAAATACAAGTATTTATTTTATTAGAATTCAAGTTATTTTTTCCTTTAATATAAAGATAACTGAGTTATACAATAAATGAAGGAAAACATGCAACAATTAATTTGTACTAAACTATTTCAACTACAATGTATTTCTATTTTTTGCACAGACAAATAAAGATGCTATTTGATACCAGTTTCTGCTAGAGTAGTCAAAACAATGAATATCTTAAGTCTTCACTTTTTACACAGAAACAACAAAGTATAAACAAACCGCCTGTAAAGTAACAACAATGCCGTCGTGGTTTAAAATGCTTTGTGATGTTTACAGATAGTACAATACATTGAATGTGGGCAATATAAATTTGATAAGTAGGAATTCCTTTATCTTATGTTTAGTAAAAAAAATGTGTTTAACTTTACTAGATGATCCTGGGACACTGCCTTTGTATGATTTGAACCAACACATCACCTTAAGCGATACAGAATAAAACAATGTCAGCTACTTGTTCTTATCATTTCCTTGGTGTTGAAGTCAATGGTCGCTTTCTCATGTAAAAATTTTAAATTTAAAAATATTATTGCAATCACAAAAAAAATATTCACTTGCATGTATCTATTTTAGAACAGTGCACCTTCGGTATTTGGAAATGGATATAATATTTACAGGCTTACCAGCCATCAAACAATTATTATAACAGAGTCTGCAAAGTCTGGTGGTCAGTTTTTATGTAATTTATGGCTCCCTTGCTGTGCCTAAATGGTCTGTGGCATCTAGCAATTACTTGTTAATTTAACAAATATGATTCCTCTACCTGTATTAGCAATCTCAATGTTGAGAGGAATGTTCGGAGTAAAATTTTACTCTGGGTCTATCGCGATTCTCGGCAATGTGTGAATGGAGAAATCTGAATAACTCACTTGTTAAAATGTTGGTTCTTGTAACTTCATTCTTGTATCTGTTAACATTTGCTTGCAGGACGGTTTTACCTGTATAAAACATGTAAAATGAAAATATCAATACTTGAACTTTGATACACCATGTTTTCATCACCTTTTATATATTGTAAGAACGATGTATGTGACATTAACTACTGATTTACACATTTGCAGTAGTTTGTTTCTCGCAGCATGGATCAGTCGTCAAAAACTTTTTCTTGTTCTTTTTTATACTACTTTTATTCTTAATTGCGAAAAATCGTTCTCCAGTCTCAACCAATGGAGACAGAGAGACAATGTGAAAATATCTGTGCCTGCCTATGGACATTACCGCTATGGCACAGTTGGAAGGGGGTGGGTCAAACCCGGGACCCTTCGATCCTAAGGCGAACGCGTTATACCATTGCAACCTACGGCGGCTTCACAAATTATTTTCTTGAAAACATACATATTTTGATCTAATCAATCTTTCAAAATACTAAGTTACTTCACTGCTATAGGTTTGTTCCTTGCAACTTGGTCCAGGCGGAATCGAATACCAAAATGTGTATCTGGTTTGATTAACCGATTTTGTACTGCTTGTACTACATTTTTTACTGTGCAAAGACATTAATGTATGAAAGTTTAACTTACGGTCAGTTCTCATGTATAGGTATACGAGAATCCCTGTCATCAAAAGAGTAGTGAAGAGGATGTATTTATAACTACACCATCCTGGAAAATGAATATAATGCTGATCACAACAACATGGACAAATCAAAGAAATCAAAAATAACAAGAGGACCGATATGGCCCTATATTGCTCATCTGGCTTCATTCATGATTGGCTATAACACAAGGCCACCAATAGCAAAAAGGGTCAATTTTAATCTGGGGATTCTGATTTGAACATTTTTCATAGAGGTCTTCTAGGCAATGATATTTTCCAAATATATAAGCTCTTGGCCTAGAGGTTCTAGACAAGAAGATTTTTGAAGATGTTTACCCATATGCATGATATAAGCCTATGTATACTCAAATGTCCCCCGGACAGGGTCAACTTTTGACCCGGTGGTCATGCTTTGAACAATCTTGGTACATATCCACTAGGCAATGTTACATGCCAAATATCCACTCTCTAGGCACTGTCGTTTCAGAGAAAAGAAGTGTTTTAAAAAGTTTTCCTATATAAGACTGTGTAAGATCAAGTTACCTCCCGGGCGGGATCAATTTTGACCTGACGGTCACGATTTGAACAATATTAGTAGATACACTGTATCCACTAGACAATGCTACATGCTAAATACCAAAGCTCTTGGTCTTCCTCTTTTTGACAGAAGGCAACCATAGTTCTGAATGAAATGGAATTATTTAAACAAAAATAATAGAGCTAAATGCAAGGAACAACCCTGCCAAGTTTCATTAACATTGGCAAAGTGATTTCGCGGGAGATTTCATACGAATGAAAATGTGAACGGACGACGTACGATCGACGCCGGACGGTGAGCTAATGAAAGCGCTAGAAGCACAGAAAGGCGGGGATCATCATACACTGGTTCAAAGGGACACTCCCTAAAACGCATGTTAAATAAAATAAAGCATAAATATTACAATATTTGCAAGTATTATTACTAACCTAAAAGTTTAAGCTTTTGGGTACAATCAGCGTTTTACCATAAAACATCCAATTTGCTTATTTGTGTGAAAAGAGACAGCTTTTCTGTAAAATTGTTTCTATTTATCATTTGCGTTCATTGAGCACATTGATAAAATCTGCTGGATATAGAGTGTCCCCATTTGCTTTTTAGATAGTCATAAACAGGTATTAATAATCTTTAAAGTGATATTAACGTTCAAAGTAACCATCAAAATTTTAAATCAAACATTTATCTGTGATTTATACTCCTAAAATAATAAACATTGCCATAGTTATAACAAAAAATAACGATCTGTATAGCAGTTTCATTCACATTTAATACAGAGGAAATGTGTAAAAAAATCCTAGTTAAAAATCAAGAATCCACTCTTTTGGTTATGTATATTTGTATTTTATATTTATATAATTTGTATTTATCAATAACAGAAATAACTTTGTAAAACTTATTTCTTATATGTTTTTAAAGCATCCACTGTGTTTTGAGCACCATTCTTAACTATAAACCAATGTGACAATTTTGAAGGGTAATATAACTTTAAGACAGAATAAAGGTTGATGTTGTTCAGACGTACACATTTCTTTCATATTGTTGTCTTATTATTAATAATGACGCTGAAGCCGAATGAAAAGGCAAACGCCTTTTAGCATAATAAATTAAATTCCATTGGAACTATAAAATTAATTAAATCTTCTTCTGAAACAAGATTGCAAATATTATTTATATATTCGTTTTCCCCATCTTTTTCAATGATAACCTTTTCGACACACAATCAATAGGTTGAAATATATAGATGACTATTTTGTATAGGTTTTACTGCATTTAATGAGATAAGTTCAGAAATTGATTGCTACAATACTGGTTAATAATATGGGGTATTTTCAGTTGTACACAACAAAACATTTCACCAACATGTAGGCATACATTACACAGTGTATACTATCGGATATGACCCAAATAAATATCAAAACTGTAATAAACAGTTAAAATAGGTCACAGTAAGTCAGTTAGAAGGCTAAAAATAGAGAAATTTATCCATGTTTGTATATTGCATAAACTCTAACTATTACATAATAGTATAATATAGGACATAAAAACACATCATCGATGCATTACAAGATCATCGGGCGATCCATATTTTCATGATGTAAATTAATTGTTTAATTTGGTAAAGTTTAAAGTTAATTGAAAGGATAAAGGCTCCAGATATTTCGACAAAACAACAAAAAGTAAATTATACCGACGACATCAAATCTTAAAACATTTAATAATATATCACTACTTAGGTTTATAACCTTAAAACTCTTGATCATAACACATGAGGGGGATCATGGCGCGGCGCGCCAGCTTGCTAGGTCAACCAAAGGTTACTGTTTGAACTTCAAATTATGCGTATCTATGCACACTTGTAATACCATATAATTACCTGGTTTCCATTGGTGAATGTGTAACATTTCAGTCTGTGATAACAAAAATAATCCAATTACACAAGGACAAATTTGCCTTTGAATTAAAAACCGTCACGCGGAAAATATAATCCAGTTACACAATGACAAATTTGCACTTGTAGTTAAAAACCGTCGTGCGAAAAGGCTACCGGATTCTGTCGTTTACATGAATAAAACGCAATTGTAAACGAAACATCCATCACATCATGAATAATATTACCGCATCTATCACATCATGAATAATATAAACACTTAGTATAGTTTATAGAGTTTATTAAGTCATATTTTAACAATTAAGAAACCCAAAGGGAGCGAGCGGTTAACCATGATAGGCAAATGGGGTCAAACACTAATGATATCTAACGTAGAAACAGGAAAATCGATATTCATGTATGTGTTCAACTATGGCAAGCGAAATGCACATTAATCCTTTAAACCCTAGGTTTAACTGTTAAACCCAGGGTTTAACAACTCTTAAACCCATAGTTTCAGGTGCCGTTTGCACATTAATTCTTAAACCGTGGTTTAAAGTCTTAAACCGTAGTTTAAAGTCTGTTAAACCCATAGTTTAAGAGACGACCAATCAAATGAGCTGAAACCCCGGTTTAAAGTGTCACGTGACTTGTTAAAACGATGTTTTACATAAAATACTTTAAACTGTGGTTTAAGACATTAATCTAGGGTTTTACGCGCGAAATGCACATTAATTCGGTTAACTGTTAAACCCAGGGTTTAACAACTCTTAAACCCCTAGTTTCAGGTGCCGTTTGCACATTAATTTCTTAAACCGTGGTTTAAAGTCTTAAACCGTAGTTTAAAGTCTGTTAAACCCATAGTTTAAGAGACGACCAATCAAATGAGCTGAAACCCCGGTTTAAAGTGTCACGTGACACGCTACTTGACGCACTAATATAACAACGTGTGGAGAATCGGTATTTGGTCAATTTTTATTTTCGCATTTTAAATTTGATTTAATTTATACATTATAAACAATTATTTAGACAATATCTATGATCTCTGGATGTAGTGTAGATGATCTGACTGCGTTATTTTTGTGTATCTCGTCATAAAAAGTAATTTGGTTATGAAAAAAGCGCATAGTGTAAACTTTTTGTAGTTCATTTATTCCTTTAATACAATATATCTTTTTATATGCATCTGAACCCATTTTTTTCAAATAAACATTGATATTGGCTACACAGTCCTAGTATTATGTTACCGTATATGAAAAACTACATTTCCGAAAGCAAGTGTACTTGTAACAAGTTTGGTTAAAAAACATATATCATAGACTTAAAGTTCTCATTCGAAACCGGGACTGATCGAGTCAGTCCGAAAATGAATTTTGCTTTATATAGAAACTGGCAACTTAATTAATAAAGTTGGTCACAGCGCCACTATGTATAACGGCATGACATCATGATACTATATGGGCTGCTCGTCATTTTAACAGGTAAGTAGTATTAGTTTAGTTTATACTAATTTATTTTAGCTCATTTTTGAAGAAAGTTTGTAGCTTATCGAGTCACTCTCGAGTCCGCTGCCTGGAATAAAAACAGTACTGGTGTCATTTTAGGAAGTACGGTCGTGATCCCAGTGGAATTCAAACCTGCAACCTCCGGAATGAGCGGCCGACACCTTCACCTCTACGGCGGGTCTTATTTAACCTAGTTTCTGCTAAGAATCAATGCTAGACTCCTCTTTTCCGTTTGAAAATTACAATTTTCTCACAAAAAGAGACATATTCGGTAGGAAGTCTCGATTCTTTGACCTTCAATCTGTAACAGGATACACAGATATTTCAAGTCAGCTACTATAACCACAGTAACTAACATGTCTGCCATTCTAACAAGAATTATGAGAGACAATAAAAGAGTACACAAATCAATACATCTTTAAAAATGATGCAGACACTCCTTTAACTTATAAGAGTAAAAACTAGGCTTCAGTTGTAAAACAAGTACTAGAAGAGCACGGATTTAGATATGTCTGGCAAGAACAGACTCTGGATACATGTAGGCTTGCACATATAAAATAAGGATTTTCCGTTAACTACTATCAGTCATGTTTTGAAGTTTACAAAGTTATAGTCTCAAAAAAATTAATTTAGAACGCGATAAATATTAAGATGGCGTACACGAAAGAAAATTCATGATCTCTATGGCTAGATTTAAAGTATCTTCTCATCAACTTTTTATAAAACTGGAAGGTATAATAATGTAAATCGTGCAGTATGAATCAATTCGAAACGGGTTATCATTTTTTATAAGTATGTCCAAAATTTAGAGAACTTAGGAAGAAATACTTAAAAAAAAATGTTTTTTAACTGGCCAACAATAAACAAGTTCAAACTATTGATGAATTCCAACTCAAAAACAGTAATAAGTATTGTTTCCTTTTATATTGATTTAGCCAATAAGGAACGAATCTCTTAAAACATTGATTTTTTAGATTTACTCTTTTTGGAATATGTACATGACGTTAACTACAAATCATTCTTATGTAACCTACTATTTCTGTATTTCCCTTTGACCTCTTAAGAAATAGTATTCCTTTTTTTCTCTGTCTTGTCTCAGTATGTGCACTGTATCCTATAAACATTGTAAAAAAATGTTTTATGCAATAAATATATTGGTTTTGGATACCTGCCTACTCTGTATGATTTCATAAAGTATATACATAAATGATAATGGTTAAAGATTTAAAGATAAATAGCTATTTAAAACACCTGCATTTAATTGTTATTGAACTTACTAGCCATTTTCTTGAACTTTGTCAAGTTTGCCAGAGTCAAACAATTCCGGTACACCTGCATATCATTTAATGACAATTATACGCTTTTAAACAAACAAGTTTCTTACAGTTTTGTTTCTCATTATCTTCTTCAAACAAACCTTTGACTGGCAAAAACCCATCTGAACAAAAGAAAAATAGACTTGATAAAAAAATTAAGAAATAGTGATAATTGTGTTTGCTTTTGAAATTGAATAATCCTTTAAATTAGTTTGAATAGCATTTGTGTTCTTTGTCTAAACATGACAGTATACCGATGCATGTCATAATTTGCAATTAAGATATAGTTTATTATTATAACGCCTAGGATGGCAAACTGTCAGTAATAACGGTTCTATAGAAAGCCTGCCCTCTCCCCCATTCCTTTCCCGTCAATCCCTAATAGACACGCACACACTCGCGCACAGACAATTAATAGTGACACACATTTGCCGTAGTTGTACATAGTTTTTGTTGATGTAACGAGATACTGTATATTGTATAAGTTACTTAATAAAATTTCTGTTCTGCTCTGATGTTGAAAAAGCCATTTATTATCATTTCATCTCTTAACTCATATATTTTGGTCTTTAAATTATATTGTTCATACTTTCAAGGTGCGTATATGAATTAACTATTCTTTAAGCAGAGGTAACTATTGCGATAGTCTATAGACGCCCCTCAGTGAATACTTTTTTCAGAAAAATAATTTTATGGAGTTTATTGAGACTTAAGTGCGCAGTGAAACAAAATTATAGTGTCTCACCAAAAGCCGAAATTGTAATGAAGACAATTATCATCAGACCTTTAATCTCGGGGTTGCATGTTCGAATCAGGGGCTGACAGACTAAACTTACTAACAGTCTGTCGAATATGACTTTACAATCGAGGTCCCATGTATGGGTGCATGTGACACCTGGCATGTATACGAATTATTATATAGGAAAGAAAGAACATGTAGACACTGTTATGTGAATTTAATAGAAAACGATTTCCACAATTGTCGTTATCTATATATACATAGATTTTGTTTACATCATTTCGTGAAAAATACTGTCAGAAAATCTATGTAACTATGTTAGGTCTTTATCGCTTATACCAGTTATTTCAGTGCATTTGCGGTAAATGAAATTTCTTTGGTGAAACGGTAAACTTGAATATGAATAAGATAATTCCATCTACTTGGTGGAAAAATAAAAGTTGGTTATCGTGTAGACAGTGGCATTAACGTTTTACTTCATACTAAACCTCATATTGTGAGGATACTCTACGCAGATTGCTGCAGGAATCAAACTATTTAGTGGTTTTCACAGACCCCAAACATAACATAATATTTTGGTATACTGGCCCGTTCACCATGGAAGCGACTATAAATACATAAATAAAAAGACAACATTATCTCATATAACCAAATTCAGAAATGTCATGTCTACTTCATGGAAATCTATAATTGTCAAGCTCGCTTAAGTTTGTACATCTTGCAATGATGATTCGAAATAATAATGGCTAATTTCTTTTGCATGAGCATTAATGTAAAAATTGTTTGTATATAAATTTAAATGTATTCTAACGTTTGCATACGATTGATTTAGTCACGTTTATTCTGTTCTGTTCTGTTCTGCTCTATTATTTGATTTTTTTCATACTTTTCAATGTAATAATGTTAAAACAAACCACCAATGAGAGATTGGCGAATACCATGTATTTGTTTATACCAAAGACCATAAACTTTTTTGGAATATGCTTTCGTGATTGTTTTCTGTTTAGAATTTAGGACTGTAACACCAGATACAGCTCTTTCCGAATATAGATTTTGAACATACAGCACCCTGTAGAGCTGTATTCAGTGCGAAATACAGATCCCGGCCAGCTCTATTCGCCTTATACGGAGCTATATTCGGGGTTCTTGTACTTTTTTCGAATAAAGCGTCGATGAAAACATAGACGTGTAATAAAGCCGTTACTTGACTTCGGGGTCGGGGTTCAGGAGAGGTAAATAAAAACAAGCTAGGAGCTAATGCAGATCTGACTTCTGTTATTCCATTTGTTTTATCCTCCGTGTTTTATTACATAGTGACGAATTTGCATATACTTTGATTATGATACGGGTCCGCTGTACCAAAGCAACTGTGTTCGTTAATGTACACCGCTATCAGTTCTCCGGTGAGCTGTTTTCGAATGAGCTGTATTCCGTGTTACGTAGGACCGCAATTTTTTAAGTAGAAGGAAATCGTAGTTTAAGTTGACCGAACAGAATATAACATATATTTTATTGCATGAAGGATTTAAGAATAGTTTATCGCCCATACTTGAATAAAATTCAATATCACGCCAAAGCAACATGGTTAAAAAAGAGACATAAAATAAAGTTCTTAGGCATATGATATAATGTTGAAAATTACAGATATCAGAAAAGTACCACTATCAATTCATAAAAAACATCAATGTAAAGGCAACACAGAATCTAAAAAAAAATGAAGAAAAGAAAAACAACATAATGTTGGGAAAACTATAATTTTTGGAATTAAAAAAATGCTCATATTTTTCTAGACCCTCCCATGGAAAAATTATCCAATGAATTCTCAGTTTTAATCCAATCGTACACGAGAATTGACGAGGGCTCATTACATAAGGTCCCACTTGGCTATTGTCTTCCACAAACACCTTTTACAAACGTTGTCTTTCTTTGCTTTCATGATTTCTGACTTTTGAACTGATTAACTGACATTATTCGCTTTTAATGATTGTGTGATAAAATTGGACTTAGTGGTACATACTACGGATTTAGATTCAGCTGAGATGTGAGTAGCAGAATTATTGTCTATTTTAGATTAATATTAATTATCGATTGATCTAAAAAAAAAAAGGGCAGATTGTCTTCAAACCTGAACAGAACAGAGCATACCAATTTTTACATTTCCGACTTATACATCTGTACATCGTCTTGTTCATATGATATTACTACATATATGATATTAACACTTGAATATTTGGGCATAGTAACGTTATATAAAATGTGAAACTAATTCAGAGTATAAAAACTAGATGACGGGGAAGAACATTTTCATTCAATACAATAACATGTCGTGTCGCTGGTGAATAGGGTATGTAACTATGGGATGGGAACGAATATTCGCATACAATTTTAGGATTCGAATTTTCGTTCATTATTTAGTGTTTTTTTTATATTTGTTTTAAATCTTAGCAAAACGTTGAGAAACACACGAAAGCCTTACAATATTACGTCAAATAACTAATTGCTTAAAGGTCCACAAGTAGTGAATTTAACACCAAATCAAGTTTCTTGTAACCGGGAAATACAGTATGAAACTGGGTTCTGAAACTTTTCAATATTATAGTTGTTGAGTATTTCCTTGTTTGAAATACTGCTGCAGAAAAACGAGTGAATATTTGTGTATTTACTTAGATTGACCTGGGTGGTCTCTTTGTCCTGCTTTCACTTTATTGATTGTTGTAAAGAATTACAGACGTTTCGGCCACATGACATTTCGGCCACATGACGTTTCGGCCCCAAAGACGTTTCGGCCTCGACGTTTCGGCCCCATTGCCGTTTCGGCCACATGACATTTCGGCCCCAGAAAGAATATCAAAACATAAGTGATATATATATTCATATCATTATTTTATTAGATATAAAATTGAATGTAAACACAGGAAATACTGATAACTGCATGAAAAATAGAAATAGAATTAAAAAAACAGCGCACAAAACATTTATATAAAATACACACAACCAAACAAAAGATTATTATGCAAAAGAACAGATATGCACAAACAATAATATACACAACAAAACAAAAGAACAGAAATGCACAAACAATAATATACACAACAAAACAAAAGATTTAATTTAATTTGTGAACATTTTAAATATTTACATTACCAGAAAGCTGGTTTAGCCAAATATCCGAATTACCTGTATCATCAAATAAATTCTTGACAAATCTTTTCCGTTTAATAATTGGTTTGAATGAGACATGAATTTATAACATAAACTTGAAAATTTAGTTTCCTTAACGGATATTCGCTTGCTCCAGAACTTTATCATTCTAGTTTTAATATTTTTCTGTTCTTGCTTGCGACACAGTTAAAGACAATTCAATTTCAGTCAAAGTGATTATGACACGTACGTGTGAATTAGGCATGACATGTGTGAATAAACAAGTTAATTCAATCAATCAACTTACACAGACCGACTTTGTTGATGATTTAAACAATTAATGCGTGATAATTAGAGACATTTAAAGATGTCAAAAAGAAAAATATGATAACTTATCAATATATGCTTATAGATAATTAATTTCAACTTTATTGGCAAATCAGCAAATTACTTGCCTTTGGCCATTTACATTGTATAAGAAATATGGCAAAGACACAATTAATGTACAAATTCATAATATAATAATATATATAACAGTCACTACACGCAGAGCAAATTTACTTAAATTCACTTAAAGGAATGTTATTATAATTTCAATTCGAGTTTGTTTTTTTTTTTTGAGTAATTCACTTAAACACCAATGAAATTCACCAAACATTCAACAGTTTGAGCAATATCGTACATCACCAATGCAATTTTAGCATTTTTAATTAATTTGAGTAATTTAATAAAAGAACACCAATGATTTCATTCCGTTATTCACTTTTTTTTAACCAATGAGTTTGAATAAACTTCAGCGCAAATATCAATCAATCGCATCAAAGAAACCGAATAATTACCGCCGCATCAAGAAATTGGTTCTTATATACATAATCACCTAATCATCACTTAAACAAAATTAATTACCTATTATCCTTTGTAATTGTCCCACTTATTAACAAGTATATCAAAGAAACCGAAATGCATTAAAATTGCATCTTTTAATTGCGGACACAAACAACTTTTTGCACAAATAAAAATAACAACAAACTCGTTTATTGTATACATCACCATTTACTCAATACGCAAAATAACAATTATTCATTATTGTGATCGTTAGCAAACACCAATAACAAAATTCCACTTATAATTCAATATTTATATTTAATTATACCATATATAACAAAACTAAAATATGTACATCGAAACAATATAATCATGGATATGTCCGTGATATAATTGACTCTTATATATGAATTGGGGCCGAAACGGACATAAAGTGAGGCCGAAATGTCATGTGGCCGAAACGTCACCACAATTATCTTGAGGCCGAAACGTACTGGGGCCGAAACGTCTTGTTCCCGTTGTAAACCGTCAGACATAAACTCTCACATTCAAATCAGAATGTCATAGTTTCTTCTGGGCAGACGTCCGTTGCCATTCCTTATTTAAAAGAATAAGTAATAGACCTTATTATATGAGCATACAAATATTGAACAACTTTGCAATAAGATATAATGCTGTTTTACGTATATTAGATGATTATAAGTCAGACCACATAGAGGGCCGTTAGCCAAATTTCGAAGTGTAACTTCGCCTATTAATGTAGAGATTGGCCGTTTTAAAAATGTTCCATTTGGGCAGAGAAAGTGTATGTACTGCAACAGCTTAGATATACGTATTATCAAAAAGATTGTATTACTTAATTGCCCGTTATATACAGGTGTTAGAGGAACGTTGTTGGTTAAAGCTATGGATTTAAATATTGGCTTTCAAGATTTGACTAGTGATGAACAGATTAAACTCCTCCTGTCTGAGGAGAATATTGTGAATGTCACTGCAAAAACCTATTACATAATGCTAGAAAAGAGACAGAATACTTTGTATGATAAATAGCCATTTTTATTATATAGGTAACAACATTTTTATATTGTGTAAATAATATGCAGTCTTAACTGTACTATACTTATGTCTTAACTGTGATATTGCAGAGGAATTTTGTCAGTCTTTTACCCTTGTGTAAAGTTGATTACAAGAAAGCAAATATATCATAAAGCAAGTTTAGATAATAAAATTCAAGAATTGTTTTCCAATACATTTTATACTTCTACTTAAGTATCATAGGACTCTGTTGTACAATTAAAAATTAAAAATTTAACTATATAAAGCTGAAATGCATTTTAGATGTTGAAATGTTTCAGTATGATTGCTAGTATTGCAGTTGTACGTAGTAAAGTCTCTTACAATTCACTGTGTATGGTTATGTATTATTGTGCAAATAATATGCCTAGATGATACTGTAATAAATATATTCATTTCAATAGTTTATTCATCATAAGGCATTATACAACGCTTTCAATGAACGAAATATTGTGGTACAAATAAAATGAAAAACAGTTTACAGAAGAGCAACAGTTGAATAAATAAATAGAGAAATAATAGTTCCGGTCAGTGTTTTAATAACACGTGTCATAATTGCAAATTGCGTATCCTAAATTGCAATTAGTTTTTCAGTTTGTTTTTTTAGTAATTCACACGTGGTGTCATTATCAGCGCCTCATACCTTGTAGGGTGTGAATCTTAATGTATTGTTAAAATAATTAGTCCCAAATTCGGCGATGTAACTCAAGTCTGTCGGCTGTAAGGGATTAACGTCATTGGTTTAAACTTAAAAAAAACCATATCATGTTCATGTTAAATTTAAACCCAATTAATAATCATCACTCAAACAAATTCACCCAAAGATTGATGCACACTGAATCCACTTTGAATAATACGATCATATTTGACAACGATACATATCAAAATGTAATCGTAACATCAAAGAATCAAAGACAATAATGTAGAACAATAAAATACGAACGAACATTAATTTAATCTATGAAAATTCTAATTTCATTTTTATTTACTAAGATAAAGTTTTAACTCCCTAAATGCTGAGAAAAAAATAATTAGCGAACTAAACATAATTTCGTTTAAATACTTTTCAGATAGTAAAACTTTCAGAAAAGTAAATAATTTCATTCGAATGTTATATCGTATTCGATTAGTTTATAAGAATATTCGAATACTAATTATTGTATTCGTTCCAATCCTTAAAAAATACAGAGGCGAATTCAGTTTGATAAAAAAATCATCGTTGGAAATAAGCATGCTCCTATTACCTTTCACAATCCGGTACACACTTAAAAACTGTATTTTAAAAATTTCATGATAAATTTTCTTGCTATCTCGCTGCAATAACATTTTTGAGAAATGTGGATATACGTTTGAAGTTTGCACGAAATGTTCCTTCTTCTCATAACAATACAACAATTTCATGCAAAATTTCTGTAAGAAAAGAGTATTTGTACATAGATTCTACTTGATAATATTTTTCGTACTATTATATTGTTTTATACCTCGTAGTAATGGAGATATTTCGCATGGGAAATGGAGATACAATTATTTAAATACATTTGTCGATACTACCTTGAATAAAAAGAAAACACTTTCAAGGCAAATTTCAGCAAAAAAAAAACCCCGTTCATTTTAAAGATGTTATGGTCATCTTTAGATACTGTCATATTAGGTTCTACATTGACGAAACAATCTAGTGTAATTCCACATTAAAATGAGCTTGATATGGAGCTTGATATGGAATCGGACAAAAACAAGTTCTTTCAACCGAGCTGTTTGTACTATTTTACATTATTTCTGGTAACAACAATGCTCCGATCCCTAATTTTTACCCAAACAAATATAAATGAAAATACAATTTCAGTTAGTACATACTGATTTTTGCGCAAAATAACCAACAGCAAGAAAAGTACACCTCTATACATGTTATATTGCGAACTTGGACGCTTCCCCATCGATATCATAATCAAATCAAGAGTGACCAAGTTTTGGGCTAAACTGATAAGTGGAAATGATCAGAAGATCTCTAGAATTTGTTATGACTACATGTTTAATTCAAATTTCAATTCCAAATGGTTGCTCTATATCCGTCAATTTCTCAACCATACTGGCCTTTCGGGCATTTGGCTGGACCAGTTGAATCTAAATGTAGTACATGTAGATAAAATTGTTAAAAAAATTCTTTTCGACCAATACATACAAAACTGGAATGAGTCGTTGGACAATTCTTCCAAGGGTAAAAACTATAAGATGCTTAAAACCAACATTAGACTCGAACCATATTTGACAATACTACCAGCAAATCTTCGTTTAGCACTTATTAAATTCAGAACCTGTAATCATCATCTTCCAGTAGAAAAATTAAGATGACGACAGAATTTCATTCCATATAGTCAAAGGAAATGTACACTTTGTAGTTTTGATGACACAGCCGATGAGCATCACTACATGCTTAAGTGCACAGCTTTTCTAACAGCTACGAAGCAAGTTCTCCCAAAAAGATTTTACCAGAGGGCAAATACTTTTTTTATTTTGTGAGCTCCTCAACACCAAATCTCCAGAACTACTTAAAAATATAACGATATTTGCTATGCGCATAATGGTTCATTTCAAAAGCTAACTTAACTCTATTTTGTCATGTTCGGTAATGTTCACATACATATGTACATTATACCAAGCAAGTATGTTAACATAAAACTTTGTGTATTGGAATTGTAAAGTTGTTTCCTATGTGTATTTATCAGTACTCTGTATTATTATTTTATCTTACGGCAACCAGTATAAATGTGTGAACTGTATACTTAAATAAATGTAAAATAGTATGAATCACCATACACTGATCATGATCTTATGTTAAAAACTATAATGAAAATTTTGACCAACAGAATACTTGTAAGGACTTCGTGACTTTTCAGATCCAAAAGTAAAAGAAAATACTTACTTCTGAAACACTAATATCTCTAACTCATTTAAATTTACGTGTTTCTATTTACAAATTAGCCGTCAATGACATTCCATTCTTACTACAACTAAATTGATGAATGGAAAACCCGTGCATCTCGAGCTTCTTAAAATTCTTTTTATTCCGCTTGCCAATCAAACTAAATAAACCACCTGTACTATTAAATTTTTACACCCATTCATATTTTAACTTATACAACAGATACTCCTCCCCATTCCTTACTTACCTCATTGAATTCCCGGATTGTTTTCAATTTTCAATTTTATTTACAAAGAACCCAAAGAATTTTAAAAAAAATTATATATAGATCTTATATAATACGGAAGCCCATTAGTGCCACTTTGTTTGTTTTTTAATTGATTTTTTCAACATAACTAAGTTGAAAATTCAAGATAGTAAGTTGAATATTCAAGATACTAAGTTGAAAATTCAACTTACTAAGTTGAATATTCAAGATACTAAGTTGAATATTCAAGATACTAAGTTGAAAATTCAAGATACTAAGTACTAAAATCAGTAACTTGAATTTTCAACTTAGTAAGTTGAATTTTCAACTTAGTATCTTGAATTTTCAACTTGGTAAGTTGAATTTTCAACTTAGTATCTTGAATATTCAACTTAGTAAGTTGAATATTCAACTTAGTAAGTTGAATATTCAACTTAGTATCTTGAATATTCAACTTAGTATCTTGAATATTCAACTTACTAAGTTGAATTTTCAACTTGGTATCTTGAATTTTCAACTTAGTAAGTTGAATTTTCAACTTAGTAAGTTGAATTTTCAACTTAGTAAGTTGAATTTTCAACTTGGTATCTTGAATATTCAACTTAGTATCTTGAATATTCAACTTAGTAAATTGAATATTCAACTTAGTATCTTGAATATTCAACTTAGTAAGTTGAATTTTCAACTTAGTAAATTGAATATTCAACTTAGTATCTTGAATATTCAACTTAGTAAGTTGAATTTTCAACTTAGTAAGTTGAATTTTCAACTTAGTATCTTGAATATTCAACTTAGTATCTTGAATATTCAACTTACTAAGTTGAATTTTCAACTTGGTATCTTGAATTTTCAACTTAGTAAGTTGAATTTTCAACTTAGTAAGTTGAATTTTCAACTTAGTATCTTGAATATTCCACTTAGTATCTTGAATATTCAACTTAGTAAATTGAATATTCAACTTAGTATCTTGAATATTCAACTTAGTAAGTTGAATTTTCAACTTAGTAAATTGAATATTCAACTTAGTATCTTGAATATTCAACTTAGTAAGTTGAATTTTCAAATAGTAAGTTGAACTTTCAACTTAGTAAGTTGAATTTTCAACTTAGTAAGTTGAATTTTCAACTTAGTATCTTGAATATTCAACTTACTATCTTGAATTTTCAACTTGGTTATGTTGAAAAAATCAATTAAAAAAACAAGCAAAGTGGCACTATTGGGCTTCCGTATTTATATATAATTTTTTAAAATTATTTTTCAACCTCTCCCGTTATAGTTATATACTAGCTACATGTTTAATGGAAGGATTAGTATGACTATCAATAATAATAATAACAAAAACAACAACATAACAGCTTTTCAAGTATATGTTTTGTATAAGAATTTTTATCATTTCACAATGCATATGTATCTGTATAACTATTGACTCTGTTTACCCACGCTTTTCTTTTCTTTGTAATATTACGAATATATCATGTTGTCTGTCTGTCTGTCTGTCTGTCTGTCTGTCTGAACCGAAAATTGAAAGTGTACTGTAGAAACTTGACATTTTGCCAAGAGAAGGAAAGACACTGAAAGATCTTTATATGTTGTATAAAGTTCAGACCTAGTCACAAATGTTCAAATATAAAATCTAATACTGGAAATTTGTATCCACATTTTTGAGATGTGTCAAGTAGGTGTAGGTGGACTTTAAAATAGCTTGAAACGGCGACTTTGAATTAAATAAGCTCTTACAACAGTGTTCTATTTTATATTAATGATAGTTGCGATGGTGGTTCGACCCCGATTTTACAGGACGGTTTTGGACAGTTAGTCGTTGTTTAACGGTCGACAGAGAGTGAAAATGTTCTCTTTGAAATTTAAGAATATGCTAAGAGAGGAGAGGACAATTAAAATCAATGTTATTTTTGTCTACAAAGAACATTGACGCTTCATTCCACATATGGTTTTATGTATTACTATTTAGTGTTTGAACACGTGAAGTTTTATGGTGTAACACAAATGATATGTCTATTAATGTAGACAAAGGCAAAGTTGATAACTTCCGCAAATCATCTGCACCTAGCACCAAGTCTAACTTTTGGTGTGGTCAAAATAATGTTGAAGTAATTATTGCTTACACATATCTTGGGGTTTAGACTATGAGATGACTGCTAAACATAACATATTTTTAATGTGTTGTTAACGCCAAACTTATATCTGTTATAATTGTACCGAATAATTACACACTATAATCGGTTATAGTCTCATTAAAATCAGATTGAGTATCTTCGATCATTTCGCTATGTACAGGTTATATACTTTGCATTTTATTTAAGAAATATAATTGCATGACATAAGTTTGACATACTGAATTTACATGTGTTAATGATATTTTCTCTTGCAGATGGCAGGTAACATTCTACCGGGCGGCAGTGTTTCCTCATTGCGAGACCAGATCGCCAACGCCAGAGCCATTTCGTCGGACATTCGTCACCATCGTGCCAGGACAGACAACTCACGCCGACGTGGTCCAGCAGCGTCAAAACTACGATTACGCTACTATCTTCTGCCAGACAGAAGCGAAGTTCCAACACTTTCGGGGAACAAGGACGCGGCCCTTATTGAGGCTCATCACCAATGCAGTTACGGTAAGCAGTAATGCCCATACTCACGGAATTTTAAATATACATGAAGGTGTTCTGTAGTAGCTGTCTAGTATGTACAATATGCAGTACCTGCTTGCTTAAGAATGGGTTGTATAGGCATATTTCATTGGATTATTACATTCCCTCGTGGCAAACCAATTGTCTATTTAACAGATTTGAAATGTCATGGTAAGGACGGAACTTAATATTTTTCATCAATTGTCTATATCAAGAACTGTCTTGCAAGTAGAGTTATCCGACGGCGACTTCCTGGGTATATAACAAATACTCATTGACTCGCGTTCCAATGGGGTTGCTTGGATTCGAACCCAAGGACTCCGGGTCAATGCAATACCCCTAGATCATTCTTCTTGTTACAGTTATTTTTGAGTTAACTATGGTAACTATCTCAATCATATAAAGGCGGATAGTGTCATGATAAGTGTCTATGAGAAGTACCGGTCTATATATATATGGCATATTTATTCTATTATCGACAAACCGGTTGATATGGCAAGCGAAATACTTGATACTTAACACTTGTTAAAGTTAAGGCGATTAACGATTTTTAAAGTGAACTTTAACTACAACTACTTTGTGCCTTTTTTGAATGAGCCTTTCATTCAGCTATGTGTTAAAATTCGTAGAAACATCTTACAGGATTTCCAGAGGGCAATGTGAAGAAGAAGCATTCCTGTAACCTCGGGTTGAGTCGGTCTGACTACTCTGCGTTCGTGGCATCCTTGTTTGACAGACCACCAATCACCCGCTTCATCCTCCATACTTGTGACAAGAGAAAAAACCTGAGCGTCGTTGTTGACCAAGATACCCTCCACAAATACTGCGGAGTCATGTTTTTGAAGGTTAGTGATACAAACTAGATATATGACATACATTGAAACAAACGTGTAAAGAGTGTTTCGGCAGAAATTAATTTGGCTCGGGAATACTCCGTATCTCGCGGATATAAAGGCAAGGACTTCTAGAATAACAGTTTCTGTCACGAGCACGCAGCTCAGATCTAAATAATAATTATTTCATATTTTTTCATGCATGCAGTCGCGCTCGTTAAAGTCAATTTCTAACTGCAAACTAATCGGAATGATATAATCATGAAAAACCAACAATATTTATGCATTTATGAAAGTGAAGTCGCATTGTTTATAACTTTTACCAGTCCCTTTTGTTCGTTCCGCTTCCAACGTCACCTACAATGCGCATCCATTGACATTAAAGAATTTCAAACTTCGCAATATTTATGATTTATACGTAGCTTACAGCTTACTCACACTAATGAACAAACACGCGCTGACAATCAATAACTATGTAATGAAAAAGACGTTTTCGCAGCAATTACATTTTGCTCTTTCTCACAATTTAACTCAATTTTGCAGATTGATAACTCTGAAGACCAGCATTCAACGGACGATGAGTTTCCATACGTCGCCATGAACAACTCTCCTGACAACGCCCTCGCTGAAAACGCCATCATTGAAAACGCCATCATTGAAAACGCCGTCGCTGAAAACGCCATCGTTGAAAACGCCGTCAACTCCTTGGGCAACGCCGCCGAAAATGCCGTGACACCACCGTCTCCAGACTTGGCTGCACGGCGATTCATTATTCATGACCAGGACATTATGTTTGCGACCAGCCTTCAGATTGATAGAGAGAGGGTACGTGAACATTTTTATGCACTAAAATTTGGATGTAAAATAATCAGGCAAAAATTATGAACGATGTAATGTTTCAGGCAGAAGCATGCAGGTGATAAAACTTAATTGATGGACGACGCAGGAAAATGGTATACAATAACGATTGAATTACGTTCCTGTGCTCTGGCTATAATAATACAATTGCAGATTGTTGTTGAAACAATTGCATCTCACGTAGTCCAGCACTGTTGAATAGAGCTTATTCATATTGCATTTTATATGTAACATGTTTGATGTCAAGAGTCAGATTGTTAGAAATATGAAATGATTATTTCGGTTGTTTCAATGGCAACGTTTTGTTCGGAAAGTTAAATCCCAGTACTGGAGAATAAGGTGAGAGTACAAAGAAAATGAATGGTATACAAATAAAATACCACACTCGTCAAGTATGTTTTTTTATTTCTTATTTCCAGGATCAGAGGCGCAGGGAGGCAAGGCAGAGACTAAGTTTACGGTCCAGACGCCGCCGACAACAATTAGCACAGGATGCAGCGGAGGTGGAACAGGTACAATGAATAATTCTAATTGGAGAATTCCGCATAATCTCTCCTTAAAAATTAATCTGAGTACTGATTCCCGCAATCATATCGCTTAAACTACAGCTGGCAAAACACTGCAGTGTTCAAAACTTTCCGCGCCCTTTGGGGTTACATGTGTGTTAGTTTTACGCCGATTGGAACTGTGTTAATTGAAAGCAGTTAGTTTCCTATCATGGCTCGGTCCATCATGCTGACCTCTTCAACAATCCAATGACTTTGTATGTCCTCAGCGTTGTTCGAACAAATGAATTCTAAGGAACAGTATTGAGAAATTATCCAGTTACCCTTTCATTGTACCAAAAAGCTTAATGGATGTTGAGATGATCACTATAGTGGCCCTGTTTGTAATTATAGTTTCTTGTTTTCAGCGTAGAGTACGTACACTTGCAGCAATGGGTGAGGAACCAGTTCAACCCGAGGGTGTCTTACTGGTTTTCCGATGTCCGGACCCGGTGGTAAACCTATCAAGAAGGTTCCACTTAACTGACACATTCAGGGTACGGTACTAAATTGACTCTAGAAAGCATTAGTTAACAAGATGTGTGTAATTGGTTTTATGTCGTCTATTTTAGAACGAAAAATACCAAGGTATTGTAATTGCTTTGTAAATACACAATGTATATAACATTTTGTTCCGTTTGAATCATGTATCTACAATATTTGACCGATTAGGCACATATAAATGTATGTTGACAGCAAGTCTGTATGAGAGTCAAGATAAGAAAACTCGGCAATTCTGTTCAGAAGGACAACAGCAATGATCTCTCTGTTTTCTACGTAGAAGATAGCTTTAAACCTGAGTTGTTTTGATTTTCAGTTCGTTCACACTTTTGTTGAAGCGTCAACAGGAATGCGCTGCAAAGTCATTGGTCCCGAAGGAGAAGAAATATACAATACGACCACGACGTTAGAAGACGCTGGAATTTTAAGGAATTCTATCTTCAATGTTGAAGAAATGGAGGTTAGAACTTTATTTACTGTTTCAAGTGGAAGTAATTCCACGGTCAGAAATACATGGGATTTATCCATTTTACCAATTATGTCATTTATTACTTAATTTAGCTATTTCACTTCCCGTTCCAGAAGAAAAAACCGCTTTATGGAAAACAAATCGAAGGAAAACGTTGTCAATCAGCTAGAATGATTTTCAAACATGTTTTTAATTTAAGAAATAACGTCCGTTCCAGCGGTGTTAGTCGTTTAACAAACAATGATTTGGAGTACTGGTATGCAGTAATTAGCCACGAAGGCCGAAGGCCTGAGTGGTTTATAACTGCACATCAGTACGACAAATTATTGTTTATAAGACGATAACAACGCTGAAAAGGAGGTTATTTCGATTCTAACATGACCAGATATTACAAAAAGTTAATAAATGCAAAGCTTTATTTTCTACGCGAACGCTCATTTAACGTCATGCGGCGCAATATGACGTCATGTTTACAGCATATCGGTTCCCGCGTTGTTTAGGGTTTAATATAACATAATTTTTCTACTCTTTGTACATAGAGACAAAATCGTGACACATGTTAGAATAGAAGATAAACAGTTCCTGATCAATGAACATTGACTAACATCCGTTACTTTTCGTTTAGGTTATTATTTAAGTTATTGACTTTCTATGTCCATTAACAGAGTGTTGATGCGACAGCTGGTGGTGTAGATGATGCCAATGACGAGGACAGGGACGAAGATTTCATAGACGCCAGAGAATCAACACCAGAATCTTCGCCAGAAACGCAGCCAGAGAGTAGGACTTGTCCAGGTAAAATATTGTCGAAAGATAGACAACAGTCCGAGTTCAAAATACCTTAGCAATATGCGTGATTGTTTTGGCTAGTCATATTGGCACAATGCCTGTAATTTAAAGACATAATTTCATAGACATGTGTGTAGAATTTATGCTTCCGCGGACGATTAGCGTAATTACCCTTGGCGCCGGTTTTGTCGATAAGAGGGATACCACAATCGCCATATACTTTAACCATGGAAATGGATTGTTTTAAGATTGAGAAATGATATGTAATGAACCAAGTGTAACACAATGGTATAACGAGTGTGAAGATATAAGTATGCAAATAAATACCGTAGGACTGAAATTACTTTTTATTTTATGCTAACTTATGAAATACTGTGTTATATCAGCGAAATATAGAGTGACGATATAGATTTCATATCAGTGACATTGAAGGTGATATCGGTCTATACTTTCTAGTATTGCTTAACACACTTTTTGCTTTTCTTTTAATATTTAGCAGAAAAAAATAGAATTTGTTTGTTTTAAGAAGATATGGGATATATCTCCACTCAAAGTGATACAATTTTCACATTTAAACTCGCGCTTCGCGCTCGTGAAAATATATCAAATGTATTACCTCTTGGTAAGATAGATTTAATATCCACTCAAAACAAACAATTATCCTCTTTATTTGGAATGAAACCGTAATTAACCAATCTACTTATATCTTATTCATTGCGTTTAGAAAGTGTCCGGTAACTTACACATCTTTGGAAAGGTTTTATGTATATCCCAATATCAAATTAAACAAGAGAAAAGGTGATGCAAATGATTAAAAAATGAAAATGGTAATTTAAAAATCTCTTCAATTTTAAACAAAGTTTGCATCTAAGGTGTCGCCTATATATCAAAAGATAGTGTTGTTTATACACTATTGCCTGCTTGATGTCAATTGTAAACAAAGTTTGCACCTTAGGTGTCGCCTATATATAAAAAAGTGGTTTGTTCATACTTGATGTATCCGTACCACAGCTATTCGAGTAGTTGTATCAGGAAAAGTGGCAGCTTCAATATGAATTTATTTTCACAGGATAATAAATTAACGAAGCGTCAAAAAAATCACTTTCCGCAAATTTATTAATAATTTACCCAAAGTTTTAATGAATGCTGTCTTCCACATTAACAGCATATTAAGTTACCAAAAGACAATTGTCTTAAAATATTCGCAAATTGCAAAAATGGGTGTATATTTTGATTTTATATAGTACTTACATCGAACATTCGACATCCACATAAAAATCGCTCGGTTATATGACAGTGTCAAGTACAGAGGTTAACAAACCCACTAAGTCAGTGTAAATAAAACAGGCGTTTTAGGTATTGTTCGTACGTATAGGTAGCCGAATAATCCGGGGTGTAGAGCTCAATACTGAAAAATCTAGCTGCTTATAAAACTTGATACTAATAGCAGTTTGTATTTGAGAGTTGTCCATAATCGAATTATTATATATTCCAGATTTTCGGGAACTGGAGGTCCGCGCTGCTCGCATAAGAGAAAATTTGATGCCGGAGAAGATCGTTACGGTACGAAGAGACGAGTTGGTCGAGGACCTTCTCGATGTGTACAGAACAGACGACCAGCTGGAGCACCACCAACTAAGGATGGAGGTAGAGGGCGAACCGGCCCTTGATATAGACGGTGTGAAACGCGAAGTGTTCACGACATTCTTTTTAATTGTTTTATCAAAAATGTTCTCAGGAGAAAGTGAAAGCATTCCAAGGATGGACCCGGACTATGTGTGCACTGGTGTTTTTCAAACAATAGGAAGAATTATGGCTCACGCCTTTGTGCTAGTGGGATACTTCCCCATCCGCCTCTCAAAGGCTTCAGTGATATCGATTTTGACGGGCTCCTGTCCTGCAGACACTCTGATGAAGTCTTTCTGTCAGTACCTCAGTAAACAGCAGAAGGCAGTTGTGGAAAAGGTTAACAGAAACGAGCCTCTGGCAACCACAGAAAAAATAATTCTAAATACGGTATTCTCTGAAAATGGAATGTGCCGAACACCACCAGCGTCTGATTTTAAGGCCTGTGTAAAACGCGTTTCAGAGATGTGCCTCATATACCATCCTATGTACGCTCTCTCAACTCTATTCCAAGGATTTAATGTTTATTCTGGCCTGTGGATTGGTGTTACTGATGATACTATATCCGAAATGTATGACAAGATGAAACCAACTGTTCATGAAGTGCTTCGTCGTCTGCGTTTTGAATTTTCAGACGATATAGTTCTGAGAGGTGCAGAGGAGCGAATCAAAGATTACCTTGAGGCGTACATTGAACAGTCCGTCGGAGAGGAGGGTCTGCCTCAACTACTCCAGTATTGGACTGCATCAAATACACTAGTTGTGCCGGTATTACACGTTGCGTTCACATCACAGGAAGGTACGGCCAGAAGACCATTTGTGAACGCATGTATCGCACAACTGAATCTTAGTCGGATGTTTGTTTCGTTAGACGAATTTGTAAATGAATTCAGTTGTTATTTAAACAGCAGTGGGTCTTTGGCATTCGACAGTGTATAGTTGCTTCCGTGACTGATGAAAAAGCATAGTAATTCATTCTTGACGATGTTTTCGGTTTGATTAAACATGTGAAACTTAATTCATTTTATTGCCAATTATTATGTGGTTAGGGTGATAAAATTTTAAAAACTGATACCTACTGCTAATTTTGCCTTTCAAATTGTTCTGAAATTATTGTTCTATAACAAAATTTATTTAACCATAGAAACAGATTAGATAAATGACACATAATTTTTCACAGTTCACCGTCGCTTTTTTAACAAACGTTCAGTACCTGCATGTGTTACATGTACTCAAAGTTATTACTTTCAAGTGCAAAATCCTTATGGTTTTGAAAAGAAATGTTTCATATCAAAGTATTTTGTCCTGCATATAAAATGAATATGTATGCGTGCACAATACTTGTAAAAGTATGAAACACGCATCTATTAACGTGTAACTACTAATCCCGGTACTTACATCTGAAGGTTTATCGTGTTTATCGCTCGTTCCTCTATACATGATGTTAAAAATGGAAAATGGTGTATTTTGTGTTTTCCGTGTTGAAATGGGAACTTTGCCTTCATATCTTTTTTTTATTAATGAAAGGTAATATTTCTGTATTAATTAAAAACTATTATGGACTCATGAGACAGTGGATATGATTTGATATCCAACCAGAATACATACCAGATGATGGTATGTGATATCACTTCATATTTAATGTCGCACGCCTCCATAAATATTTTATTTATGCAATCATATCCGTGGCATCGCTTATTCTAACACAAACGTCGGTCTTTCCTGTACAAACATAATATTATTATAATGATAAAAACAGCCCGTTATTCCGAGGACGACGTGCCGTAAATGACGTAAAGAGGTGAAGTTTGTTCACATGCGCGTGCAATCGTATTTACTAGTTATAGGGTTACAACGATGTACGAGATTTTCTACTACGCGTTAAAATTAGAAAATAGCGTGTTAAAATCGGAATAATAAATCAGTTCCCATATATTATCGATGGATAAAATACAGTCCGTCGTGTGGATGCGAAAAATTAAGTCACTCGTGCATCGCAATCGTCATGTAAATACTACGCATCAAACTCCTGACTATATTTTTTTCAACGATGCGCAGTGAATGTAATCTTCTTTCACTGTTTTTAAAGATAGATGTGTATTTATTTATTATTGATGGGTAAAGTTCTTAATATTCCTTGACGCTTTGTTGTTTTTTCTACGCCCGTTTGGACATTTTCCAGTTACAATGAAATTTCCTATAAACAAATAACACTTTTGGAAGGCTACAAATGTGGTCATTGTTTCCAAGTGGTCTTTATTCAAAGGGAATGTCTGCTATATATCAATAGTGCATGGCGATCTCCCTGCTGGCCTTTATTCATATGGTGGTCTCTATTCGGACGTGGTCTTTATCAAAGGTTTGACTGTATATATATAAAGACATGTCCTTGCCTAACCATTGTTCCTAGTAAGTATCAGTCTAAGAGTCATATACTACTTAACACCTTCGGGAAAGGCGCCACAAAATCAAAACTTGCTTAATGAAATCTCACATACTAGTCATTACTCAAGATAAATAGCATTTAGAAAAATAGCATCAATGAAGCCTGAACACCATTACTTTTTATTGGGTTTAATAAGACACAATATAATGTCTGTCAAGCATATCATGATCTATGGACAACACGTTTTCTAATTTTTGTTTAACGTTTTACGTCGTATGATTGAGCAATGCAAGGACTCAATGCAGACATGCTACATATTTTGAAATTGGCCCGTCTGAGCAGTATTGCAATAAAACACTAACTTACAGAATCCGAGCCCAAAATAATTGCATCGACCTAGTGAACTAGTAGCTTGTTGTTTTGCATGACACTACTCTGGGAAAACTGGTTCGAGACCACCAAACACGGACGACATAACAGCTGCAAAATAACAAGACTTTTTGGTGAATATGTAGATTAAACAGACACTGGACCTCCATTAAATGAGAACAACACTAACAGTTTAACGTACTAACGTGACCCAGAAATCTCACTTTATTTTGTCGGTCATTAAAAGCATGTTTACATTGCCAGGGGAAATGGAATAATTGCTCTGTCCGTATAGTCTGGGTTGAAATCACTCCAGATGATTATATGAGGACTGGTCTTTTTTGCACATATGTGAATTTGACACTGACGTAACATGATCACATCTCAACCGACGTGAGAAACTCGACCTATCACTAAATGTGATTAACACCCAAGGAAGAAGACTGCTTAAAAAACTGAGGAAGTTCGTAGTAGCAGAATACTTTGCAAAAAAACTAAAATAGAGATAATGTTCTTGGAAATAACTGGAGAATTTGTCAAGATAGATTTATTGTTCTTGTACACTGCACATCCTCACATTTTGCTGTATCGTTGTATGAAGTTGTATTAAATACCAACCAGTAGTTTTCAAGTTATGCTCCGGACAAGGAAAAATAACAAAGGGCAATAACTCTGTGATTAGTCAAAATTGAGTTATCAACTCTGTGCTCTTTACTCCCCTCTCAATGTACTTGACCCTTGTATGAAGTTGTATTGAATTCCAACCAGTATTTAAGTTATGCTCCGGACAAGGTAAAGTAACAAAGGGCAATTAATCTGGGATTAGTAAAAAAACATATAGTCCTTGTGCAATGCATCACCTCTCAATGAAGTGGACCATTGTATGAAATTGTATTGAATTCATACCAGTAGTTTTCAAGTTATACTCCACACAAGGAAAAGTAACAAAGGGCAATTATTCTGTGAGTCAAGAAATGTTATGGTTCTTGTGCACCGCACTTCCCCTCAATGTACTTGACCCTTGTATGAAGTTGTATTGAATTCCAACCATGTGTTTTCAAGTTATGATCCAGACAAGGAAAAGTTACAAAGGGCAATTGATCTGAGATGAGTCAAGATAGGGTTATAGTCCCTGTGCAATGCATTTCATCTCAAGGAAGTTTACCATTGTATGAGGTTGTATTGAATTCATACCAGTAGTTTTCAAGTTATACTTCACTCCATACTCCACACAAGTAAATGTAACAAAGAGCAATTACTCTGTAACGAGTCAAGAAATGGCATGGCTCTTTTGCACCTATCAATGTACTTGATCTAGTTATGTATATAGTATTGAATTCCAACCAGTAATTTTCAGTTTTTGATCCGGACAAGGAAAAATAACAAAGGGCAATAACTCTGTTATTAGTAAAAGAGTTATGGTTGATATTCATTGCACTTTCTCATAGTGTTTGACCATTTTATGAAGATGTATTGAATTCCAACCAGTTGTTTTCAAGTAATGCTCCAGACAAGGAAAAATAACAATAGGCAATGACTCTGTAATTAGTCAAAAAAGAGTTATTGTTCCTGTGCACTGCACTTTGTGTCATATTGCTTGACCCCTGTATGAAGTTGTATTGAATTCCAATCAGTAGTTTTCAAGTTATGTGCCAGACAAGGAAAAGTAACAAAGGGCAATAACTCTGATTTTAAGTTATGCTCCGGACAAGGAAATTGCAACAGCCTGCCCGAACAACCAACTTGGTTTCAGTGGTATATATATAGCTACAGTGAGATAACAATTAGGAAAATATATTTTATTAGCTTATTTGTAATTTATTGAATAATAAAAATCATCAAATAGTAATTTACTTCAACAACATTCCAAATACAATACACAATGTAAACACACACACACATATATAGAAATATGAAGATATACGCAAATAACTTCATGAATTCATGAAAGATGAATGGAGAGCACTATCAATGAAAATCTAATGGAGGTAATGATGGATTTTTGACTGCAAAATCAATAGGGCCCATCTATATATCATAGGAAAACCTTCAGAGCAGGTTTAATGAAATAGAATTGCAAATTGTGACATGTACACGCCTAACATTATAATTATACAAGGTCTATTCCCTTAAAACTATGACCTTTAACTTTAATGTAGTGACTTGGTTTTGGCCTCAACATATGTCTTAAAGTGCTGCACATTTATCCCATGTTGTTTTAGGATCCATAATTGCATAAAAGGGGAACAAATACTATCAACAAGGTCCATTCTTTTTAATCTCTTTAGCATGGCACTTAACTTGGTAGAGACTTTGATCTTGCATGTGACATGTTGTCTTCATGTATTGAACAGTCATGTGTGTCATAACTTGCAATAAATTACATACAGAGAAATTACACTTGAATACATTAGTAACTGGAATGTGGGCACATCTGCTATATACAATATTAGTAATTGGAGTGGGATAATTAGACAAGATAGAGTTATGGTTCTTGACCATGTATTTCCCATTATTTTGGTGAATCACTGTATAAAGTTTCAAGTATTACCCTTTTGTATATTTTGAGTTACAATACAGAAAGGAATAATCAAGAGCTTGTAACAAGTAGGAATGATTCAAAAATAAGGCAAAACAGAGTTATGGTTCTTGGGAACTGCACATTCACTCATTGTGCCCTATCACTGTAAATATTGAAACAACTCATTCTGTGTTTTTGAACGACAACAGAAACAAAGAAGATGTAACAAAGGCGAATAGTTTAAAAATTACAGAACATAGAGACATGGTACTGCACTTCCTCTAAATGTTCTCTGTCTGAGTGTTAAGTTCCTTAATAACAGTTTCAAACATCTAGAAAGAGGTAGCCAAAACTGTAATGACCAGACTCATTGGTCCCAACCTCAAAGTGACCTAGATATATATTGTAAGCTGAGTTTCAAAAGCTATATTTTGTCTGAAGTCTGAATACAGTTTTATCCCAGTTTTAAAATGAAATCAATACATGTGACCAATAAGTCTCAAGTGCTAGAAGCAATGGCTTCAGACACAAATGTTAGCACTTCACCATAC